>RJWJ010012107.1:0-22943 GCA_004363605.1 Indri indri
CAAGACCACCTTTGCTAGCCAAGCTTCTTCTCTCCTTCCCATAACATGTCTTGCCACTATAACCTGATTTACCAGCATAACCTGGCTTGGGTTATGCTCCAAGGCCCCATTCTTTCTGTAACCTCAAGATGACATAGAAGCTTCTGCACCCCATTGAGGGGTTGGGTAGTCCCTCTGTGATGCTCCCTGTGTACACATTAATAAATTTTGTATGCTTTTTCTTCAATTAATCTGCCTTTTGTGAGTTGATTTTTCAATGAACCTTAAAAGAGTAAAGGGGAAATTTTCCCTTGGCCCCTGAAGTAATCTAAATATATAGCAGGTTATTTTTTTCATATACTAAGAAGGCCATAGGTTGATATTGCTAGTGCTGGTTCAGTTTCTCAACAATGCTATCATACCCAGGATTTTTTTTTTTTTTTTTTTGCTGTATTGATGTGTAATTGACAAATAAGAATTATATGTGTTCAAGGTATACAATGCTGTTTTGATATACATACACATTGAGAAATTATATCCATAATCAAGCTATTTAACCTCTATCATCTCAATTACCCTTTTTTTGTGTGTATTTGTGGTGAAAATGTTTAAAATCTACTATCTTGGCCAATTTCAAGTATACAGCACATTATTATTAACCATAGTCACCATCTCTACATTAGATCCCCAGAACTTAACTCATTTTATATAACTGAAAGTTTGTTTTCTTTGACATCTCTCCTGACACCTGGGATTTTTAACTTTCCTCCAATATTCTGAGGCTGTTGGCTTCCATTTTCTTGTGTGATGCCTGGTGGTCACAGAATATCTGCCATATCTTTGACACAGTTCCTTAATCAAGAAATGTGGGAGAAGGGCAGTTCCCAACAATTCTGGGCACTTTTTATAAAAAACAAAAAGCTTTTTCAGAAACCCTCCCATCAGGTTTCCTATAAAGCATCCTTGCTATGACTGGATCACATTTCTAACCCCAGCTTATCCTATGCTTCTTCCAAAAACTGTCCTCGACCACATACGATGCAAATGTTAATATAAAAATGCACAATGAAATCACTAACAAAAAATAGAAAAGGAGTGGACAGATGTGACCTGATGAGATAATTACGTGAAATGAGTTGTGCATTTTAGGCAACTAAGCCAAAAATAGGGTAAAGAATTTCTCATCATTTGACTTTTGTTAAGTAAACAGTTTTATTTTGATAAACAAACTTCTCATTACTGATAAGAAGGAATAATATGAACTTTTCAAACTTTATATAGGAAATATTAACAGCAGGAAGATAAAAGACAAGTTATATCCTTAAAAAAATAGCTTCCAATAGGCTAAGTTTTCAGGCGTAATTAATTATTCTTTCCCTCAGGCTTCATTAACTAAACCTGATTCTTTCACAATTTTTTAAATGGTCGTAAAGTTTTAATATGGCTATGTCTTTCATTGTAATCTTTCCAAGACTTCTTCAGTGCATTTTTCCTTGAAGTAGGGACTGTGTGTTTTCCCACCATATTTGTATTGGTGGGAGTCAATCAAAATATTTATTGAATAAATGAGTATGTGGAATAAAATAAAAATAAGGGATATTGTGCTTTTTTTCTGAAAAGTGACTTCAAATATGCATTAATATTAGCAGAAATTCTAAAACAAAGCATTAATATTCTATATGTGAAAATTTTTTCTATTAACCCTAAAAGTTTCAGTCGGAACATTCAATCTTAAAAATAATTTGTGCCTCTTTTTCCTCTGATATTCCAAAGCACCCAGCATGGTATCTCCTACATCTTGGGTCATTCAGTGGATAATTGATGTTCTCATGAACAAAGAGATTCCTGAGGACAGTTGAAACAATATTATACTGCTACATTATTTCTGGTTATCTAAATGTCAGAATAGATTTTAGTGAACCCAGAGAAATAAAAGATTCACTTACCTATTAGGTTATTTTTGTTTAATATTAGATACCCCAAGCAGACTTTGGGAAATGCTAGGTCACAGCTAATTCATAGTTCTATTCTGAAATTAATGTCTGAGTTATGTATTGTTGATTAAAAAGGTATTCATATGTTTTAGAAACAAGTTGAACAAGAAATTCCTTTGGGCATTGTGTTGTCAAAGCTGAGAGGCTGACTTTCATTGTTGCCCAGACAGATGGCAGTTGCCCTTCTTCATAGAGGCAGCCCCCATGAATATTTGCAATCAGGCCACGAGTTTCTCCACAACAGAGCTTTGAATTTGCTAAAGTATTTGGAAGATAAACAATTTGAAACCCCAGATTTCTGTATCGTACTTCATGGAAAATATTGTTTGGCATGAAAAGTTTTAATCCTACGTGATCACCGCTCAACTGCCTTGGCCATGGGGAAGTTGAAGTCTGGTGCCTGAGTAATGCAACCATGCATCCATCAGTTTCATACACTCTTCAATGTATTATATAATATACTCTTAAGTGCAATGTATTTCACCCCCATTTTTTAAATGCAGTGGGAAAAGGAGGTGTGGCTAATGGAAAGATAATTGACAAGTATGATTCTGAAATCTTCGGCCCAGAAGTGAGTGGAATAATGATGCTTTGACAGAAATAGGAAAGTAGGGAAAGTTTAGTCCATTTCAGGATTGCATATCTACAATGCAATATGGAATTCTTCTCTGGGAATTGTTTGAAACCTGAACTATACAAGAGTCTGTTTAAGACGTGAAAAGGAGTGTGTACAAGATCCTAAGCAAATTATTTAGTGAAAAGCAATCATCAACATGGACTTCTGGGAAGGCAGGTGGAGAGGTCCAGGCCAGTTCACCTAATCCTGGGCTGGCTCAGCTGGGCCTTGCTTAACTCTTCATCTCCTTGTCTTTATTTACTTTCAGACCTCTGGCTTCATATTCCATTTCCAGTCCTGAACTTATATCCCTGTATCCGACACCCAATTTAACACTTCAGGCCTCCCAGACCTTGTCTCAGCAGTATGCCCTCCTTATGAGTGTCTGATCCAGCCCGTCTAAGGGGAAGCCAGACAGGTAATAGCTGTCTTTTACTTGTTAGAAGGAAGAAAGTATGGTGTTTAATAATACCTTTACAGGCAGGCCATATTTATTCCAAAATAGCACTTTATTAGGGCTATAAACAATGTAATTAATCATGCTCTACTTTTATGGTATGCAAATCCATGCACCTAAAAGGAAGAGATTACTTAGAACACTAGCTATGAATCACAATGCCCCTGTGACATTCTTCAAAAGGCACCAAGGGAATAGAAAGTGCTTTGGAAATAATACAAATTATATTTACTAACATTTATTGAACACTTACCATGTGTCAGGCACTGTCCTAAATTCTTGTTATAGAAAATGTTATAGCAGTAAAAGTATCTGGAAAATTGAATTTCTGATTGGTCGTTTGTCTCAAAATGAAGAATACAGAATT
Source organism: Indri indri (assembly GCA_004363605.1). NCBI lineage: Eukaryota > Metazoa > Chordata > Mammalia > Primates > Indriidae > Indri > Indri indri. The sequence continues at coordinate 3,414 of RJWJ010012107.1, forward strand.
AGGAATTAAGTAATTATTACTTTAATTTATACATTTCAATATTATAAAGCATTTATAAAATTTGGGGTTTTGAAACATTGTATTTTGGGTTTTATTAGGTAGCTCAGATAAAATTTGTAGGAGGGAGAGGATTTTTACTGAATTTTCTGATTAGAAACTAGCACTGAATGGTGCTCAGAGTGGCTCATTCAAGTAGTAAAGATCATATAAGTTACCCTAAATGCATTAAATAGTAAAGGACTCACCTGAATGTCATTTAGACCCAATACATTTTCACATGTTGCTTCCCTCACATGAAATATCTTTTCTCTATTCTTTATCTAAACATTTCTGCTCATTCTTCGAGACTTGGAAGCTAAGATGACAGAACAGTGATCAATGAAGTATTATTCTCCAGGATTTATTGACTAGATGGGTGGTTCTTAAACTTGAGCTAATCGTATTTACCCAGAGGGCTTGTTAAAATAGGCGGATGACCCCATCTCTGAAATTTCTGATTCAGTAGTCCTGAAGTGGAGTCACAAAATTGCATTATTAACAAATTCCCAGGTAACACTAACACTGCTGATCCAGAGACTACACTTTGAAAATTACTGAACCATATAAAATAAAGAAATAAAAAAGGCACTGTCCTCTTTCTGTAGGTCTATTGATTAGACTCCTTCAGTTAAATGGTACACAGTTGGGTAAGTGTTAAATTGTTTGGTTGCATTATTAAGGTAAATAATTTTTATTCCCATCACTAATCTCTTCCCTCAAACTAGACTAATGTATCCAATTCCTATTCTATATCTCCATTTGTATCTCTAATAAGCACTTCAAATGTAACATATCCAAAATTGAACTCTTGATTTCTGCCTTCTTTCTGGTTCTAGACTGAATATTGCTCTAGTTCTGTCTAAAAAAATCTTAAAAGCAAGGTCAAAAAGGATCAGGCATTTCACAAGCAATTTAACTGTGTCCCAGAAAAAAAAAATTTATAAAAATACAAAAATATCTAAGCACAACAAAGTAAAATTTACAATGCTTAGCATCCAAGCAAAAATTACCAGGCTTACAAATAAACAGAAAAATATATTGAAGCAGGAAAATATATTGATGAAAATAAGAAATCAATTGAAAACAACCCGGAATAGACACAGGTGATAGAATTAATAGACAAGGCTTTAAAACAATAATTATAATTGTATTACCTATGTTCAAAAAGTTACATCGAGACAACAAAGACATTAAGAAGCTGAATGTGAAAGTCAGTGTAAAGGCTGAGCCAGTACAGGCAAGCATTGTGGCTCTGGCAGCCTCTGAATTCTCATCTCACCCATGCTATAGGTATGTAGCAACAAAGCAAATTATTAACTCCACTCGCTTTGGGGCTGAAACTTTCTACCTTGATATGCATTCACTAAACCATTTAGGATGAGCCTGGTGCTGTGAATAAAGTCATCATTACTAGAAATGTAATGATCATCATCAGCTGGCAATTGGAGAATACTATAATACAGGAGAAAAGATGAGATTGTTATTTTTATCAATTAATTGTTATTTAGTCTTCAAATATTCTTTTCTTAGAGAAAAAAGGGAAAGTAAAGGAAAGGGAAACACTGAGAAAAGTCATAGACTAGATATTTCTAGAATATCCATTTATTTCTTATTATCACAATTCAAGGAAATGATGTACCACTTTATCACTTTTGAGAGAGAGAAGTCATTAATAAAATTGAGAGTTAATGCTGAAGACTTTGTCATGAATTACCCACTAGACAGAGGCATGTTTAAATTACAAATTACTTTTAAAGTCATTAACCATTCAAAACTTAATAAAGCAAAATCTTCACATTGTTAAAGAGAGTAACAGATGTTGTTTTTAATGTTTAATGAAAAATATTTATCTCCCGCTATATAATGCAGTCTTGTTTCCCTGACCCTTTTTTTCTCTAGTTATATTTGTTATGTTTCATTTAAAACTTTTTTTGCAAGATAATCAGGGTATTGTTTTTTACAACTACTAAGGCTCAATCTTAAATAAATATTATTTTTCATGCAGTTCTTCATTATACCTATTTGAAAAGCAAGAGCAAGTCTATAGAAATCTTTGTGAGTAAAATGGAAAAAAGGCATGTTTTTTTCTTTTGTCTCCAGCCAACATGGCAGATGAAGATCTATAACCACAGAAAAGCATTCTAATTAGTGCAGCTTCAAGCTATGAGAGGGAAAGAGTGGCAACTGTGCTTTCTGTTGGATGATCATTTCTTTTTCTAGGATTATTTAAAGGGGACTAATTTCTTGAAACCCTAGGCAACAGGACCACGAGCAGTAAGCAAAGTTTGTATCAACAAAATAATGGTATTTCAATGTTGGGGGAAAACACCCTCATAGCCAGGAGGGAAGCAATCAGAATTTAAACTGCCGCAATCTGGAAGCTTCTCCTCAGGACCTGTTTACAGCTGGTTCACTGTTCAGTCAAGCAGCATAATGTGCCAAACGAGAGGCAGGTGGGAAGGTTATGTGAAAAACTGTCTGCATGACTCAAGTGACTGCAGAGGTACAAAGGCCACATGTAGAGGGGATGAACCCTTCTGAAGTAAACAAATGAAAATTTTGGTAATCCCCTCAACCAAAGAGATCTCTATCTGTACAGATCTAAAGTGAATAGTTTTGACCAGTGCAAACAGTACTCCTTCTAATTTGAAAATATATCACGACTTCTTCAATTTTGTTTAATAGTATGAACAACACATCCTTGATTTCACCTTTTAATCTTATAACTTGCTCCAAATCCTTTGCTTTCTGGGTCCAAGAAAGAAAAATTGCAATTGCAGAAAAGAGATAAAGAACAAAAAAATGAGAGAGAGAAGCATGAAAGGTCAATTTAGTCTCCCTGGAACATCCACTCCCATGAGAAGGGAACATTTTCTCCTTTTAGATAGATCTTGCAGATTGAAATATTAAACAAAGTTTGCTCTTATCAGTTATACTGTGATGAAGTGCCAAAAGTAATCTTATCCTTGAACATAGATGAAAACATCATTGCCTTCCGAGGAATTGCTAAGATGACCTAGAAGATCATATGGAATAAATATAAAGATATTATACTTAAAAATGGCTGTCACTATCATCCAATTCTACAAATATTTACAGAATATGATACCTATTATACGTCAGGCACTATGCCAAGTACTTCAGGGTGGAAACACAAATATGGCTAAAAGCACAGCCCCTGACTCAAGGAAGCTTAAAGTTTAAAAGGAAGGTTAGGACAAGTAAACAAACTGTAATAGGCAGAAAAAAAATTCCTCTAGAGATGCTCAAAGGCTATCAGATCAGAAGCTGCTAAGTTCATAGGGATACCACAATGAGCTTTGTGGATTGCCATGGGTGACTTCAGGGAAGGGTGAAGGTAGGTGATCCAAGCTGGGAGAACAAAATGAACCAAAGCATCAAATGCGAAGTATTAGGATACTTGAAGATGGCAAATTGTTCATTAAAGTGTAGAGTATACTGGTTAGGATGTCAAATGTTAGAGTTGTTGCCAATAAAATTGTCCCACCACATATTTCTTCTATATATTTATTACATCCATGACTGGTGTGTTTTTTTGTTTGTTTTGCTTTGAAGTCTTTCAAATGAGGGATGATATAAGTAACAAAATAGTGAACAGTCATACTCCATAGCTCATGAAATTTCCCAGTGATTAAATTCTTGTAACAAGCATCTAGATCAAAGAATATATATTGCCGTTATTCAGAGCCTCCCATCCCCCACCTTCATGGCCTCCTTCAATTACACACCCCCCATAAAAATCATCTTTTCTTATCTCTGTAATTGTATCCCATATAGTAGTTTTTCTTTGTTCAGAACTTAATATAAATAAAATAGTATACTAAATATACTTGTGTTTGATTTCTTTTACTCAATCTTCTCCATGTTCTATGTAACTATAGTTTATTCTTTATTGTTGATTAGTATTCAATTGCATGGAATTATAGGGATGATCTATTATTGATGTACATTTGAGGTTTTTGTTTGTTTTAATCTTAACTTTTCAATCAAATAATTGGATTAAAAACAACTCAATTTCAAAATAGTTAAACAAATGCAGTCACTGAATAACTTAAATGGATACATAATCACCTACATACTATATTCATGTATGAACACTGATTGGCAATTTTCCTTACTAAAGATGAGTACCAACTCCAATGTAAGGACTGGAGAGTGGATTGGATCACTTCTGTGTCCTCTTTAATCCCTTCTAGTTTGTTTCATACACTGGGCTGTGTTGACCTCTCTTAGAATTCTGTGATGTTGTTCCTGATTGGAGAGGTCCTCATATGCATTATACATATTATATTTTGTATTTTGGTATAAGACGGTTTTTTTTTTTTTTTTTGCCTCAATTGCAAAACACTGGGCATTTCTACTAACTATGTTATGTTAAAAAAAATTCCCTACACGCATTTTGTTTTCCAATTTCAGAATACCTCTGTTGAAAACTTCTCTCACTTCTGATGAAACAAAGTGTTATCTTCCTCTTGAGGAAGCTCTGTGTTTTGAGCAGGAACAACTGACTTTCGGGCCTGCCATCTGGAAGTTTTCTCACTCAGGAAACTTACACAAATTCTCTCTCTATTGTCCTCAAAAGGATCGTCCATCCATGGATCTGTGACTCTCACCATGTCTTGCACTGTTAATGTTCCTCTGGGGGAAATTAACATTTCTTAGGATTGTAGGCAAAGCTTCCCATCTCGGTTACCAATCCTCATCATTAGCTCCTTTAATCCCTGATATCTCTTCTATATACTTTTGAGGGAAATAGAAAGAAAGGACCAAGAAAATGAGGAGGGTGGACAGTGGTGCTTTCACAATACCTTGCATATCTTCAGAAATTCAGGAAAAGGATGAAAGACTGCCAGGCAAACTACTTCATGGGAGCTCCAAATACTCCTTGTACTTGAAGACTGAGATCATTTAATTTTTTTTTTCAATTTTAGAGATCAAATAAAGCAAAGGCTGGCAGACTGAGAAAGTTTCCCCTTTTATTAATTCTTGCTATTGTGCAGCTATGAACAGAAGGGGACTATAAAGCTCATTTCATATCATCCATACCAAATACAATTCCACTGTGGGTAAACACGCTTAGTGGATTGTATGACTACTGTATAAAGAGATGTACTAGTCACTTGGGTGAAACTTGCATGTGGTTTGGAACTTAAACAGCACTAATATCTCAAATATGGATACATGTTCTATGGATATAGGATAAAAGTCTTTAAGGAGAAATGAGATTATGATTTTCAAGATATACTAGAATTTTTTATATGAAATTTTACTGTAATATTCAGTTTATTACAGAAAAACACTTTCCCTGAACAAAGCATATCTCATTATAATTCTCAGTATAATACCAATATTAGAGAGGGTGTTTTTTATTATTTCCAAACAGTAGAGGAAAAGTTGAATATTAATATCAGAAGCAAGAATGACAATAGCATTTTTATATATTTTGCATCAATTGAATGCCCACTACAGAGCTACTTACTTTAATTCTGTGAATGTTTATTGAGTGTTAACTATCCGACATTTGTCAGATCTTGGGAACATAAAGCCAGTTTAGCCAATTGTGCTATGTTTCAAGGAATTTAGGGTATGGCCTAGGAGGCAGTGAAAAAAAAAATAATCACGGTGAGATTCATTTTACGATGAAGCCACCCAGCTCCGATGGGAAGCCAGAGGAGTTTTCTCTATATATAATCAAATTTTTATGTGTAAAGCTTTCACAAACCTGAGATGTATGGATTTGGAAAACAGAACGAGTTTTAGGAAGTGGAGGTTCTGAGGGAGAGGCAGTCTAGAGATAAACTTCATTCTCAATCTTCAGAGAAGTCCTAACTTTTAGGCATTATTAACCATATTTCACAGAAGAAGTATCTGAATCATGGTACTGATATCTGGCCAAATCTTCCGTGTGCAAAAGCCTGTTCATTCTTTCACTCTGTATGGCCGAGATACTGGTTCAGAAGTTACTTATTTTAACACCACAGTTTTTCTTATATAATACTTCACAAGTTCAAAGTATCATCACATAAGTTACCTTATTCTAAACTCATAGCAACCTTGTGACTCAGAGAGTAAGCATCTTAATTCCCATTTACCCTTTATATATGAGGGAATAAAGTCTCAGTGTGGTAAGAACTAGCCCAAGATCAACACAGATTGACAGAGTAAAATGTAAATCTTTTGAACTCCCTATTTTGTATTATTTTGTACATTCTCTATTTCTCAGTCTCATAGTAACTGTGACAAAATGAACAATCACTGCTGTATGTTTATTCTTACGTGGAGTTTATGAACTTTTCTTTTAAAAGAATATAAATAACAAAGTTTTTAAAACCAGGACTTGAACTGGGTCAATTCAGAGAAGAATAGAGGACACGCCGGCACATGCTAGAAAAGGGCAGATTGCATGAAAAGTTGCAAGTGTCTTGAAGGTATGGGGACACCTAAAAAAATTGTCACATAGAGTTTCACTCTTGTAAGAAGGGAAAGAATCTGTTTCAAACAGCTTAATGAACCATCTACTATAAACAAGCAAAACAGAATATACTCACATATCTCCAGAAAACATAAATGCTTGCTTGAGTCCTTTGATAGCACTGCTACTAGTTGGTGCCTCTACCAGGTTTGATAGGATTTGGCCAGTTAATTGAAACTAAACCCTCCCCCCCCAAAAAAAAAATAAGAAAGAAAGAAAGAAAGAAAGAAAGAAAGAAAGAAAGAAAGAAAGAAAGAAAGAAAGAAAGAAAGAAAGAAAGAAAGAAAGAGAATCCACAGCTGTTAAAATTTAAAGGAGAGATGATTTGAGAGAAAATGCAATCAACTAGCCAAATTTAATATTCAGGACCATGGTAGACACATGAGAAACAATCCCACACATTTTTCAGTCCTATCAGCTGTATCAGAGGAGTTATGTAGATTATTATAAAGTTGGGTCAATCACCTATATATTGAAACTGACAGTTATCAGGAAGGGCTAATGAGTTGATGCAAGTGATATTTAAAAACCATAGTTAAATTAGTTTAGATGAGGTTGTAATTCTCATTTTCATCATGGATTTTATTTTCCTCTGTCAAAGATGTAATAACACTGAATAGACTTTAAGTGATTTAAGGCTCCATAATAGTTTCACTCTTCATATCTTATTAATTACTTAACATTAAAATGATGGCCAACTCCATAAATGGAAATATGAAAATAGACTACAGTGATAGACTATAGTCCTTGCTTTTTGCTGAGATAAATTTGAAGAGAGCACAATATTTAAGATGTTTCAATACTTAAGGTCCGGAGAAAAGAAAAGTTGCAAAAATTAAATTCAGTGCTTTTTATACATGGATATGGTAAGGATAATTTTGCAAAACATTATATAATCTGTTTCTCTCAGGTCAAAATTATTTTGGCATATCTTCTAATTATGGTAAAAGCAAATACAGTACATCCTATATTTTGTCATGGAGGGTATCGTACTGTCTCTTTCTTATCACTGCTGTGAATACATGGGAAGAAGGAAAAGTAAAGTAGAAAATGGAACAAGTGGTTCGTTTTGTGTGTGTGTGTGTGTGTGTGTGTGTTTAAACCACAAAGTTAATATAAGTTTAAATACTGGAACTACTACATAACTCTAATTCCCAAACTGGATTGTGTATCAGAATAGTCTTAGAAATTGTCGAGATGCAGGTTTTGTGGCCCTACCTCGTCCTACTAAATCAGAACACCAGCGTAGAGGTTCCCATGAACCTGTATTTGTAATACTCTACCTGGTGATTCTGATGCACTGCTAAATTTGAGAACCACTGTGATAAGGTATTCATATCAAATATTAAATATGTGTACATATTTGAGAAGATAAATGTGATGTTTCTACAAAATTATAAAGTATATGAAAGAATGGTGGTTTATGTAACTCCCAGACCAATATCCCCATATTAAATGCTATGAAGTATCGATCACCTAGCACAGTGCCTCTTAACAGCTAGGTGTGTTGGTTTGGGTCATGGGTGATAGTAACCAAAGGGTTATCAAATGTAAACTTGATGAACTCTTCTATACTGCAGGGAAAGGAGGAACAGTGACTTCCAGGGGTCGAGGGCATACGTCATCAGCTCAGCAGTAGTCCAAAGAGCCCCCTCACAGTCTTCTACATATCTACGTATAATTATAGGAATTAACATTGATTACACTTAAAGTTTTATTTAGGTAGTCTTTTAAATATTTGCTTAAATTATTTAACAGAATCTCACCCAAAAAACTATGAGGTATGTTTTATCATATTCACTTTATTGTCTAGGAAACTGAGGATTACACAGGGATGTCTGATTCTACTACCTATATTTTTAAACTACCAAGATAATAAAAATCACACACAAATATAGTCTCTCCATAGGTAACAATGACAGCAAAGTATAGATAACACAATGGCAAACTATGACAGACCTACTTTCCTCATTGCCAGAGTATGAAGACTCCTTCCCTCATACTTCCTCCCACACCGCTGAAGTGCTTGGTTCAGTGAAGGTCAGCATACTTAACTTTGGGACTACATCAATCAGGTACTGTAGGGCCAGTGAGCTCTAGAGACCCTCTATTAAGTTTTCTTATGAGTCACTAGTGAAGCATAGTAGTTTTCTGCCTCTGGCACTCTATAGAAAAAAGCAGGAACCAAAAGAAAACACACAATTTGCCCCTGCCACATAGATTAATCAAGAAAGGCATAACCTTTTGTATCTTTGCCTGGTCTCTGTTAAAGTGGAAAGGGCATTATGATAGGTACAGGCAGGACTCACTTCGGTCAACTTTAACAGTCCTAGGACATAAGGCAAGGGGCTTAAATCTTTCATTTAAAACATGTATTCTTTTTCTATTGAAGTTTCTGTAATTATTACCTGTGCTCCTCTATCATGCCATATTGTGAACAACTTCAGAGAAAAGCAAGTTCTTTACATCAAAGAAAAAAAATTGACTGGGAGAAGAAAAAGGATTATCTTTCGACTAAACACACACATATATTCTGTCGTTATGGCAACGTAAGATCTGAGAATGGCACACTAAATAATACGGTACCAAGGCACATTACTATCATCAAATGTCACAATAAATGTGGTTCAGCTCCTGAATATGACATACAGTATTGTTTCCTGCTATTCTCAGTACTTTCATTTGAGGCCAAAGCAGCTTACTCAAATGGGCACCAAATATCATCCATCTCCCTTCTTAGTGAATCTTTCATACATGAAGAGATCCCACTAATTACACTGAAAGTAAGTGCAGTGGCAGGAAAACTGAGTTGCTATGTCCGCTGTTTCCTAAGGGAATGACTGCTTGTCCTTCAAAACCCATTACATCATCTCCATACAGCAATATGCCCAACTAAGGGATTTATTTGTATATATATATTATCTCTGTGTGTATATAAATAATAACATTCAATTGACTAAAAATTGGCTAGCAATGTATAGACAAAGTAAGTCATACTGATTTAGATAAAACAGAGAGGGATAGTGTATCCTCCCACATGCTTTTAATCCTTAAAAGTATATTTTATGTAAGAGAGAAATGGAGGGAATTTTACCATTTTTTTTGATGGGTTGCATATTTGTATAGTTGCTTTATTCTTCATATTTTCTCTAATATTCTGGTATGAATATATATGTATATTAATGTTTTGTTATTGATAACGACTTGCAACAATATTATGAGACTTTGCCAATGGAAAGGAAAAAAGAGGAAGAGTGAGTTACAAGTCTGCAGCAATTTCCTGTAGAAGAAAATGGAGGGATCACAACATTGAAAAGGTCAGACATCCAGGAGGCCTTAGATATGATGGAAAAAGATCACACACTTCAGAAAAACATGAAGTACTGAGTGCTAAACCAGGAGACTGAAATTGGTTTGAGGCACTCTTTCCTCTTTCATGTGGGAGCGGAACAGGAATGAAAAGGAAAGGCTACGTTGAAGTGGAACCTGAGGCTTCAGACGGGCCCTCGGGTATATGTCACCCTCATGCCCTACTGCCCTTCTGCTTCCAGTATTTCACCTTAATTCTGCACCTACGTGTTTTTATTTTTAAATCAAGAATTTGTCTCCAAAATGTGTCAAAATACAGATGGTCCCTGACTTACTATGTTTCGACTTAACGATTTTTCGACTTTGGATGGCACAAAAGCAATACGCATTCAGTAAAAGAAATACTTTGGGTATCCATACATCCATTCTGTTTTTCACTTTAAGCACAGTATTAAATAAATTATATGAGCTATTCAACACTTCATTGTAAAATAGGCTTTGTGTTAGCTGATTTTGCCCAACTTTAGGCTAATGTAAGTGTTCTGAGCACTTTTAAGGAAAGCAAGGTTAAGCTACGATGTTCAGTAGGTTAGGTGTATTAAATGCATTTTTGTCTTATGGTATTTTCAACTTATGATGGGTTTATCAAGACATAATCCCATCATAAGTCGAGGAGCGTCTATAGATTTCTGAATCATGCCAGTCTATTTCCAAAGAGTCTTCTGCATTTATCCTTAGGAGCTCATTTAAGCAGAAAAAGAAATCCGTAAAATTGCCATTCAGTTAGTATCAGCTAATTCCACTGCTCTGGTCTCTATTTATTTGAAAAATGTGCCATTTCACAACACTATATATTTGTGATTGAACTAAATTAAGGATGATAATACCAAACATACTAATTTAAAATATATGCTAGGACTCTTAGCTTAGTCAAATACATTTAATATTTCTTTTCTCAATATTATTCTCACCAACTAACCATTTCAAGAAATAATTTAACACTGAGTGGTGAACTGCACACTGATAAAAGAGGTCTATTTTCCCCAAAGCATTTACTATCAGTTTACTTAGAGTATTTTAAAATGCCAAAGAAAATGAAATTCCAACCCAGTAATTTAGCCATGTGCTGAATGTATTTTCTGATGAGATTGCTGCATATTACCAAAGACCAAATTAAAAAGTCAATAAAAATGGATTGGAAAATAGAAGGATTACATAAGAAAGACAAAGGCATCAGCAGAATTAACATGGAGTTCAGTGCATGTGGAAACAATATGCAGAATTTTATTTTTATTTATAAGTTCAGGTTGTTAAGCAGCATTGAGTGTGTGTGAGCTACCCATAGAAACCTGGCAGGGGGACATACAACCATGTTGAAAATATCTACAAACATCTTTTTAACTGTAGTTTAGCAGTGATAAAAACTTTATGCAGGGAAATTCCCAGGCACCCAAATAGAACGTTAAATTCTGAAGCATGCATATGGAGCAGTTATGGGACTTTGGCTTAGAATCAGATGCAGTATCCCCAACAACTTTTGAAAGATTTTCCTTTCCAATTGAAAGACAGAGGAGGAAAAAGCCAGCCTCTTCTCATTTTTCATTTTTAGGTAGTACTGGCACAGGTGTGCTGTTGCTCCCCATGGTGTTACTGTTTAGTGATCACTAAAAACCTTAGATTTCAAAACACTCTCCCTCATTAATCATCAGTTTTTCACACCGTGAAGTGGGCTCTAACCCCCCTAACAGGGCTGGAAAAAAACGGTGAGGAAAAACAGTACTACATACACATACACACACAAACACACGTACATGTATACATGCACATACATACACAGACACAGATGCACATGTGTGCACACACAAAATTAATTTTGTCATTCCTTACATTGATTTATTGGTCTGCTCTATATGCAGAATAAATGATTATAGTGAAAATTAAAGCTAATGTGTAATATATGTAATTATAAAAGGGAGAATGATCATTTTGAAGGGTAATAGCCTTGGTTTATTCGATTACATGAACACCTATTACTTCCAGCGGAATAAGAATTGTAAAAATATTGGTTTGCTTCCACAATAATTGCTTGGAAATATATTTGGATATCCCGCTACTGACTTTTGTATTCATTCACTTTCATTATTCTTCTCATTTCATTTTCTTTATCTGCTAAAGGTACTTGCTCTCCTCCAGTGCTGCTCACTCTCAGTCTTTTTCCCTCTCTCATCTTCTGTGTCCTGTGTGTGTTTCTTTCACATTCTTGCACTTTGTTTTTTCTAACCATTTTTTCTACTTTCTACACCATTCGGTTACTTCACCTCTTGACTGTCACTTCTCTAGTGCCTTTACATTTATCCCTATCTCCTCATTTATCTTTTTTACTCTGATATTTTTCTACCTTCAATGACAAATTTATGTTCCTCCTACAGTGAACATTTCCCTTTCCTCACAGGTTGACGTTTCCCTTTTTCGTCTTTCCCATGATAATTTTTCATCTCTTCTATTTTTCTCAACTGTTAGTTTTGCTTTTACTTTCTTTTTTCTCCCCTCCATTTTGCCTTTACCTTTTTTGTTCTTTATTCTTATGAGGAAATATCCCCTTATCATTATTTCTTGTCATCTCACAAGTTTTATAGGAGTTTTTTCCTGTTCATTAGCTCTACCTGAAACTATTCCTTATAAAATTGATAAAGATTGCAAGGTGGGAACTATGGTAGGGTTCTGAACTCTGTAAAGGTGTAGGCATAGTTAAAAAATAACCAGCCATCGTTCCCTAGCTTGTTTTCCTATAATTGCTTACAAATCAGGAGTCATGTAACTGATAGTCATAAGATTTGTAGATTTCTTAATTACTCCCGTAGATAACATCACCATTGTGAGACCTACAACTGGTCTTTGAGATATATTCCAGACTCTGCATTCTGGTGACCAACTGACTCAACCAGACCAGTGGCTCATACCAAGGAACTGACCCAGTGGGTCATCACCCAGGAACTGACTCAACACAAGAAGACAATTTTGACATCCCTGTGATTTCCCCCCCCCCAATCCAACCAACAAACAATATTGATTCCCTAGTTCCCTGCTCATCAAAGCATCCTTAAGAAATGCTAGTCTCCAAATTCTTGGGGAAAGAGTTTTGAGAAATTTCTCCCATCTCCTCACTTGGCACCCTGCGATATTAAATTCTTTCTCTGCTGCAACTTCTGCTGTCTCAGTGTATCAACTTTCTTCTGTACAGTGGGCAAGATAACCCAGTTGGAAGTAACATACCCCTCCATAGATATTGTAGGTGATAGATAATACTGATTTTTCAGCCCTTAAAAAAGGCATTTTCCTTAATAAAGTGTCCCAGGCATGAATTTTTCTATATATACACCACTAAAATTTCTACCTATTGGTCTGCTCTATATGTTGGATAAAGGATTAAATATAGTGAGAACTAATACTAATATGTAATTATAAAAGGATGATGATCATCTTGTGGGGTAATATCCTTGATTTATTTGATTACATAAATACCTATTGTATCCCAGTGGAATAAGGATCATTGATATTGATTAAAAGAGAATTAAACATATTGCCCTACCTTTGATATTCTAGATTAGATTTGAATGATTGCTCATTATTTTATATTTATTTAGAGGTTAATTAAATTATATCATCATTTCTTCTTTACCACACTGCCTTTATTTAGTCATGAAAAACTAGTATGGTACAATTCAGAAATTAACTTGGCAATACAATAAACACAGAAACACACATAGATTCATATGTTTTAATAATCTCTCTTTGCTTCATCTTTTGTTGATTATTTTATTTTTTCACTATATAATGAAGAGTTTATATTAGAGGTTACCCGTGCTATTCATTGACTGATACTTTATTGAACTTATAAACTAGCTTAGGAATAATTAATAGCTATATACTATTTTATCTCATCATTTATAAATAATTGCAACATTTTTTTGAGAACTATGTGCTACTGAAGTCCTGGAGAAAAACATTGAGCCAAAAGAGAGAGTCTCATGTATTCTATTGGAGAAAATAGATAATAATAAAAGAACAAACAATATAAAGATATAATTTTTAAAATCATAACTAATAAAAGGAGAGGTATATGAAGCACCAAGAACATATCATATAAAGATTGACTTCAATTTAATGAACTTTGAGGAATTCTCCCCTGATAAAATGAGGCTTGAGAGGTTGTAGGAAGAGTATACTGTATTAAAAGAGGAAATGCCACATGAATTTCTTAAATATAGATGCAGTATATTTTTGGTAGCATGTTTTATATTTTTAGAATTATTTTATTGCTGCCAAGAATGGGTCTTTTTTTGGCTTATTAGTGTGTATGTGTGTGTGTCTGTGTGTGTGTGTGTGTGTCTGTGTGTATAAAATAAGTTCAGTTCAAATAATTTTCAGTTGACTATCATCACAGAATTTTTCTTAGATAATTATATTATCTTTCTTTTTATTGTGTTACATCACAATGATGGTATCATACAGTCTGTTTTCATTTCCTATTTCTGCCTAATGAATTACCACAAATTAATAGCTTAAAATAATAAACATTTATTATCTCACAGGTTTAGTCATAAATCATACAGATCAGGCCCACCAGGATAATCCCCCTTTTTATTAATCTGAGGTTAATTGATTAGTAATTTAATTATGTGAGTGATATCCCATCACTTTCACCAGTTAGACCTGCACCCACTGGCAGGGGATTATACAAGGCGTATGAACCAGGGGAATGAAACTTGGAGGCCACCTTAGAATTCTGACTACCGTAAGTCCTCATCTCACCTTAATTTTAGTGGGAATGTCACAGTAAATATATGTAAGGTCTTAGCTTAAATTTAATATCCTTCATTATATTGGGGAATATCCATATATTTTATAAGGATTTTGTTAAACGAACTATGTTTGCATTTTATTACATGCATTTTGGGATCCTTCGAGATGATAACATAGTTTGTCCTCATTAGGCCTTTTAACTTTATGTACAATATTTATGGATTCTAAAAATAAGTGAACTAATTTTTTAATCACATGGCCAAAGGGAAACCATGCAGTCACACTCAGTGATACAGTGGGAAACCCCATAAGTTTACATAGCAAAGGGCTTGGATATTGATTGGCTGGGTTAAAAATTTTGATGCCATCAATGTAATTAACCGTCTACAGGATACAAATTTAATGATAATAATAGAAGCTCAACCTCAAACATGCATAGGAACAGCCAAGCTGAATACTGGCTTCTATTTACTCACTGAAGATTTACAAGCCTGCCTAATCATTATCAGAACTTGAACTCAGATAAAAAGAATTCTTCTTGAACTTTTTTACTCCTCTACTCAAAATCCTCATTGGTTTTCCATCTTGCTCATAGTAAAAGCCAAAGTCCTTTGAATGGCCCCAAGTTTTTTATACTATCTGTTTCCCTGTCTTCTGTCTTCCTTATCTTCTACTTCTCTTCCTTACCCACACCCTGCTTTTATCAAACATGCCTTCTTTAAATTCCTCAAAAATGCAAAACCTGTAGCACCTTATTTTGCACTTGCTGTTGACTCCTTTGGAAGCACACTTCCCTCACCATCAAGTTAGGTTTTACTCCAAGGCCAACTTTTCAAGCACATTTCCCACTGCTACCTCTCCTGCTTTATTTTTCTATAGAAATTTTACACCAACCCAATACCCTATATATTTTACTGATTTTGTTTTCATTGTGTCTCTACAACTGTCACTATATAGACTGCATTAGGGAAGGGATTTCTCCTTGTTTGTTTGCTGATATATAACTACAACACATTCAAGTTCTGGAACATAGGTGCTCAATATCTGAATATATCTGAATGAACTCAAATGTCCACAATAACATATATGAATTCAAGGTCTTTTTAACTTTGTTCAAGGTTTTATAAAACTTCATACTTCCTTTATGTAAGTGATCCTCCCTCAAATTCTGGCTGTAATTATTGTCCAAAGCATACTTTGAGCAATTTCAGAAGCAATATAAAATATTTTGCAAATGAAAGACTCATGTAAATATCATCATATTTCCCTGAGCATAGGGTCCTTTATCAAATATAGCCTATGTTGTGTTTTAATAAGCTGCCTAAATAACCCTGCAGATACCAGATTCCTATTTCACAAATTTTCTGAATTAAAATTACTAAATTGATATTGTGACCTTTAATTATATTAAATCATGAAGGCATTAAGGCCTTTAAGCAACAGAAATTGAATTATATTCAAGGCACTCTGTTAGGCAGTGGAAATTAAAAAATGAACAAACATGTTTTTCACCCTGGGGTCTAAATCTTATTATATTTTTTTAAGTAGCTGTATCTTGTGTAAAAAATAAACCTATAAGAGCTCATTAAGATTATTATTAAGATACTATTTTACTTATTTGATCATATTTTTCATCTTCCATATTAATTATGGCTTGTGGGTTATTCTCATCTATTATGTCCATTTCATTATCTTAAGGAATTTTGCTTATTTTTTTCTCCCAATTTATATCCATTCTTTTTCTTCTTTGTTGTTCATGGTCATCATCCTCAAGTTTTATTTAAGTCTCAGCATTGATATGAACACTGTTCTAACACTTTATCACCTTTTCTTCCAAAGTGTTTCAAAATTCTTCAACATTTCTCACTCCCTTTTAGACTTTTTAAACCTTTACACTTTGACTTTCAATCACATGTGCTTATCTCTACTTCCAAATGGCCACTAAAGTGACACTAAAGAATATAAAATGGTGCAAACTCACGAGGACAAAAATTATGGAAATGGAGACAATGGCAGATCAGTTGGAAAGCAAATGGAAAAATGATAAGAGACCCAGCTACCTGGAAAAAACCAAAACCTCAAGTGCATGGTGAGGAGAATACTGACGATGAAGCAAGCCATACCGTGGCAGGGGACTTTTCAAAAGTTCAGGGCTTGGAGATACTAGTTCCTGGTTAGTGAAAGGAGTCAGTGCAAGGCCAAAAATAGGGTAATTATTTGTAAGCCTATATACGGAAGATTTAAACCTAGATCATTCTATAATCCCACCTAGCCAGATATATGCTTCCAGGCAGAACAAACGTTTATGCTCCCTAGAAACAGTATATTGTGTTTCCATTGTCATTTGACTCAATTTACTTTTTGATTTCCCATTTGATTTTTTTCTTTCACCCATTGGTTGTTCGGAAATGTATTATTTAATTTCCACATACTTGAAAATTTTCCTCCTGTTATTCATTTCAAGTTTCATATTACTGTGGTTGGAAAAGATGCTTGATATAATTTTGGACTCCTTAAATTTTTTAATATTTGGCCTAACATAGGATCTATCCTGGAGAACATTTCATGTGTACTTGAGAAGAATGTGCATTCTGATGCTGTTAAAAGGAATATTTTATGCATATGTCTATTAGTTCCATCTGGTTTGAAGTACGGTTCAAGTCCAGTGCTTATTTTTTGATGATTTTGGTCTGAATGATCTAACCATTGTTGAAAGTGGGGTATTGAAGTCCCCTACTATTATTATGTCTTCTATTTCTCCCTCTAATTTTGTTAATATTTGCTTTATATATTCAGGTACTCCATTTTGGGGTGCATATATATTATAATTATTAGATCTTCTTAACATATTGACTCTTATTATTATGTAGTGACCTGATCTTCTTTTTCCCTTATTATACTTTTTGACTTAAGATATATTTTGTCTGATATGAGTATAGCTATTCCTTCTATCTTTTGATTTTTATTTGCATGGAATATCTTTCCATCCCTTAATTTTTAGCTTATTAATATATTAAAGCTAAAGTTAGTCTCTTATACACAGCGTACAGTTGAGTCTTTTTTTAAATACATTCTGCCACTCTATGTCTTTTGATTGGAGAATTTAATCCATTAACATTTAAAGCTATTATTGATAAGTAACTACTTATTATTGCTATGCTGTTTATTTTTTGTGAGATTTATGTAGTTACTTTGTTCCCTTTCTCCTCTCTTGCTGTCTTCCTTTGTGAATCATTTTTTAGTGATATGCTTTGATTATTTATGTTTTATCTTTTGTGTATGAATTTTTGCTCTGTAGTGACCATGAGGCTTACATAAAACATCTTATATTAAATAACTATGATTGCATCACTACACTCCAGCCTGGGTGACAGAGCAAGATCCTGTCTCTAAAAAAAGAAATTAAAAAAAAAAAACATTTATTTTACATTGAGTGAGTTATGGTAGTTTGTGTATGTGTATGTGCATTTTAGTGTGTATGTGTCTAAGAAATTGATCTACTTCATCCAAGTTTCAAATTTCTATGAGTAAAGTTGCTCATAGTATTTCCTTATAATTTTGATATCTAAATATCCATTTTTTGTTACTGATATTGGTCATTTGTGTTTTCTCTTTTTTTGGTCAATATTATTATTAATATATGTATTTGTTAAGTTTATTGATCTTTTCAAAGAAAAAATTTTGTTTCATTGATTTTTCCCTTTTTTGTTTTCAGTTTCATTGCTTTGTACTCTGATATTTATTTTCTTCTTTCCTTTATATTTATTTTGTGGAAGATTAGATTATTAATCTATTGGTAAGGCTTCCCTTTTTTTCTGATGTAATCAGGGAGTGGCTATAAATTTTTTTCTCAACACTGCTTTAGCTCTGTCCTAAATCTTTTGATATGTTGTATTATAATTATAATTCTCATTCAGTTCAGTATGTATTCTCTATAGATGTCAAGTCTTTTCAATTTCTTGAGGTTTGTTTTATGACTCAGAATATGATCCATTTTAGGCTATGTTAGTACCAGATAAAAAAGTAAAGTAGACTTCCTTTTTCTCCTTTATTTAATGTTTGTAGGATATATTTTTTTTTATTTGTTTACTTTTAACCTACCTATAACATTCTATTTGAATGAATCTTGTACTTGGGTCATGTTTTTATAATCTACTCTTCTAGTATCTGCCTTTTAAGTGATGTATTTAATCTATTTACATTTAATGTAATTATTGGCATGTCAAGACTTAAGTCTTCTGTTTCACTTTTTGTATTCTCTTTGTTTTACTCTCTTTTCTTTCTTTCTTTCTTTTTTTTTTTTGAGACAGAGTCTTACTCTGTTGCCCGGGCTAGAGTGCTGTGGCATCAGCATAGCTCACAGCAACCTCAAACTCCTGGACTCAAGCAATCCTCCTGCCTCAGCCTTCTGAGTAGCTGGGACTACAGGCATGTGCCACCATGCCTGGCTAATTTTTTAATATATATATGTATATTTTTAGTTGTCCAGCTAATTTCTTTCTAGTTTTAGTAGAGACGGGGTCTCGCTCTTGCTCAGGCTGGTCTCCAACTCCTGAGCTCAAACAATCCTCCCCCCTTGGCCTCCCAGATTGCTGGGATTACAGGCGTGACCCACCGTGCCCAGCTTCACTTTTCTTTTTTCTATCTTAGTGTGAGTAACATGAGCATTTCTTATAACTCTATTATGATTTATCTGCAGTGTTTTGAGTGTATCTCTCTGTATATTATTTTTTTGTTGTTCTAGGTATTATATATATATAACTTGCCAGAGTTTATGAGTGTCAGAATTTTATCAGTTGAAGTATGAAATAAATTTCCTTTTAAATCCTTTTATTTCCCCTCTTTATAATTGTTTAAAATATATTCTCCATGTACATTTAGAACTA
>RJWJ010012107.1:23043-42848 GCA_004363605.1 Indri indri
TTTCTTTCTTTCTTTCTTTCTTTCTTTCTTTCTTTCTTTCTTTCTTTCTTTCTTTCTTTCTTTCTTTCTTTCTTTCTTTCTTTCTTTCTTTCTTTCTTTCTTTCTTTCTTCTTTCTTTCTTTCTTTCTTTCTTTCTTTCTTTCTTTCTTTCTTTCTTTCTTTCTTTCTTTCTTTCTTTCTTTCCTTCTTTCCTTCTTTCTGTCTTTTTACTGTTTAGAGAATGTCCTTTGTCAATTCTGTAAAAGTAGGTTGGTTGGTGACAAACTCTTTTAGTTTTTCCTTATTTGAGAATATATTAATTTCCCCTTCATTTCTGAAGGCTGTTTTCATCGCACATGGGAAATCTGGGTTGGCAATTCTTTTCTTTCAGCACTTGAAAAATATTGTGCCACTTTCTTTTGACCTCCATGATTTTGATCAGCTATCTATTATTCAAATTGTTTTTCCCCATAGATAATCTATCACTTCTTTATTGTTCTTTTAATTTTTTTTTTCTTTAGTTTTCTGAAGGTTGACTATGATATGACTTTGTATAGATACTATGGGTTTGTTTTCTCTGGAGCTTCTTGAATCTGCAGATTTATCTCTCTTGACAAATTTGAAAAGCTTTCAATCATTATTTTTCAACTAATTCTTTAGGTCTCCCTTTTCTCTTTTTCCAGGACTCTGTTGACATGAATTTTAGATATTTTGCCATGTTCCTGTAGGTCCTGAGGGTCTGTTTTTCTCCCCAGTCTATTTTCATTCTGTATTAAAATTGGATAATTTCTATTCTTTCTTTAAGTTTACTGATTGTTTACTTTGTGTCCTTTGTTATGCTTTTGGGCCCTTACATTCAGTTTGTTTATTACTATTGTATTTTTTTGCTCTAAAATTTTTATTTTATTTTTTTCATTTATATCGACATTTTCCTTGTTTTTTGTACAATGAGTAAATTTTTATTTAAAAATGAGTATTTTAGGTATTGTGTTATAAGACTTTGGATGTTATTTAAAACTTCAGTTTTGCTTGACTTCCTCTGACACCGCTCTGGCAGAACAGGCAGTACAAACTCATTAATGTCTGGTAGGGGCAGAAGTCAATTTCCACACGTGGCTATTGTTGACACCTCATGGGAGGAAGGGCTCCTAATTACTGCTTGACAGGGGTAGGAGTACTGGCCTCCTAGTAGGCCTCTGCTGAAACCACCTTTTTCAGAAAGGGTAGTAGTTTCTTGTTACTTCTCCCCATGTGACATCCACTGATACCATTGTGGCCTTGCTACCACTGGGTGATGGTTAATGGCCAAACTCTCCACTTGGCCTCTTCTAATATCGCCCCACTAGAGAGGAGTAGAGATGCCTTCTTACTGCTGGAAATTAATGTCCTGACTTCCAACTCAGCCTTGGGACAGTCTGGTGAAGGTGGAAGTCTATGTTTCCACCTGCCTTTGCTGGTGGGAGTGGGAGTAGAGCCATAATTTTTTGTGTGATACTTGGCTGGAGTAGAGTAGGTTATCTGAAAGTTTTCTATGTTTAGAAAGGGGTAAGACTGGCCCTTCCTGGTACTTCACGTAAAGAGAGTAGGCTTTTGTTGGGGATTCTTTGTCTGAATGCATTGGCATTCCCAGGTTGCCAATTTCACCATGTTTTTCCTTGGGCGGGTCCCAAGGTCCTTAGCCAATCTCCTTCCTCTCTCCACCTTTCAGAGTATATTGGTCTGCTAGGGATGCCATAACAAAATACCACAGACAAGCATAAATAAAAGAAATTTATTTCTTATAGTGCTGGAGACTGGAAGACCAAGATCAAGGTATCAGAAGGTCTGGTTTCTCCTGAGGCCTCTCTCCTTGGCTTGCAGACAGCCCTCTTCTCCCTGTGTTCTCATACGGCCTTTTCTCTGTGTGCATACATTTATGATGTCTCCTCCTCTTCTTATAAGGATGCCAGTCATATTGGATTAGAACCCTACCCTTAAAACCTCATTTAATCTTAATTACCTCTTTAAAGGCTATATGTTCAAATACAGTCACATTGGGAGTTAGTGCTTCTGTGTATGAATTCATGAGGGACACAATTCAGTCTGTAACACTCTATCCTCTGGACGCCCCCCCCCCCACCAACTCATGTGCTTTTCACATTCAAAATGTATTCATCCTTATCCAGCAGTCCCCAAAATGTTAACCCATTCCAGCATCAATTCCAAGTCCAAAGTCTCATCTAAATGTCATCTAAATCAGGTATAGATGAGACTTGAAGTATGAATCATCCTGAGGCAAAATTCCCCTCCAGCTCTAAACCTGTGAAACCAAACAAGTATGGGCTTCCACAATACAATGGTGGTACAGGTATGGGACAGACATCCCTATCTAAAAGGAGAAATCGGAAAGAAGAAAGTTGCTAACAAGTCCAAAACATAGAAAGGCAAATTTCATTATATTTTAAGGCTAAAGTATAATCCTCTAGTTCCATACTTTGTCCTCTGAGCTCACCTGGGTAGCAGCTCAGCCTTCTCTATCCCCTGTAATTGAATACAAATGTGTTCTCGGTAAATTGGATAGATGTTATGCACATTCCTTGGAACACCTCATGTTCTACCAAGGGAATGCATGGAGAAACCTGAAGATGTAAGGAGTGTGTGTGGTATATTTATAAATATGACACTATAATTTCAAAAATACCTTAATTGGCTTTTGCAGTATACTGTGTTTAGAGGGAGGAAGGAAGGAAGGAAGGAAGGAAGGAAGGAAGGAAGGAAGGAAGGAAGGAAGGAAGGAAGGAAGGAAGGAAGGAAGGAGCTATTGATGTCTCTTTTATTGCATAAAAGAAAACTGGTGTGAATCAAACCATAACCTTCATTCATGCAGCAGACAACTTCAGCAAAATTTTATAGTCCTGCATGTCAACATTAGAATCTGTTCTGCATTTCTGGGTGAAAATCTGTTCATGTTTAAAGAGTAAGGAAAAGGACTTGTAGTTTAAATCTTAGTCATTTATCTTTAGCACAACTAGTCTAGGAACATGCTTTGGAAATGTGGGGTTTGTTTTTTTTTT
This sequence comes from Indri indri, assembly GCA_004363605.1. NCBI lineage: Eukaryota > Metazoa > Chordata > Mammalia > Primates > Indriidae > Indri > Indri indri. The sequence continues at coordinate 26,076 of RJWJ010012107.1, forward strand.
TTTTTCCTTTCTTAAGAAACAGTTGAGAAGGCTCAAATTTTCAATATATTGGAGCATTTCTAAATTCTGCTTTTAAGTGTAAAAAATTAAATACTCCTGGGTTATAGATTTTACAGTGTATCTGAATGAAGGATTTTTCTCTTTAAGTGAGCTCCAACTATAGAACTCCATTCAGCTTCCTGAAAATTATGTTTGCATAATATCCCCTGTGACTCTTTGCTTTTTCATACAACAACTTATTTCCATGGCCCTGCCGGCATAGCTCCTCCTCACCTCCAACAGTATGTTTTCTTACGCAACTTAGAATCTAATAAGTCTTATGAAAGAGCATAGATGAAGCCTTCTGCTGTAACATCAAGAATTCACTTATACACAATGCGACATCTTACCTACTGTGTCAGACATGACTAGCTTCTCTTTTGTTTCAGAATTGATTGGTATTGATCCCAAGGCAATATGATCTCGGAACCTTGATGCCACTTCACCTTCTGAACATACTTTCATACCTCTTTTCTTAAACCCACATCACTTCTGGTTGCTGCTGTAGATACCTTATTTTCAAGTAGACTTAGAGCAATTGACATTGATGGAGCTCTCTAATTTATTGTATTGCCATACCTAGGTCAGCCTTTCCTATTATACCCTAAACTTGCAATACAGAGTTTTGACCTTTATCTTTCAATTGAAAAGTAGGCAGGGGGCGCCTAAAATTCTGCTGATTTTTATACTAGCTAAGTAGCTGTCATTTGTACAACTGTACACCTGGAAATTTATTTCTTGAGTTGTTATTTTGGTAAAATCATCTCACTTTCAGTTCAACATTATAACCCCAAGGGGTCCAAAAACTCACTTTCATCAATGTCATTGTTTTGTTTACCATCTATGGAGAATTGTAATTCCTGGGGCTATTCCTATTCCTAGTAAGTCTATTTTATTCATTTTTCTACTCTTGAACAGAACAATTGCGATTGTACTTTGAAAATGTTGAACATGATAAACATGATTTATGTATGCATACCTGCTGTAATTATACCCCAGTCAAGCCATTAGAGATTGGAGCTATCCCTCAGTTCTGATTGCCCCACTCCTAGCCCAATCGAAGCTTCAGCAAGGCAGACAGAAACAGTGCTACTTATGTTAATAGCTGGGGTTCATCAGCATAAATTGCTTTTGGGGTGCTCCTCAGTGTGCCTGATGCTGTATTTGTTGTTATGATTTGTAGCAAACAACAGAGGCACTCAACGATTTAGCTGCCTGTGCTTGGTTATTGCCGCAAGGGAGCCAAGGGGCTTTTAAATAAACTATGTATGATTTCCTCACATGAGATGCTATTTAAGTGCTACTCATGACAGGCGAGTACATTTAAGGCAAACTCGAATGCATCAGTTGAGATTTCCAGAACCAACATAAGAGTCAGCTCCAGAGTGTGTCCTGCTGAAGGAGTGCTGGGCTCGGAGAAGTCACTGAATGAATGAGAAGTGCAGGAGGGCAGGGAGACACACGCAAGTGTGTGAGGAATACAAAGATTGACAGGATGAGAGGAGGGAAGGCTAAGGATCTTGCAGGAGAGAGTGTGAATGTTATATGGCACAAGGCAGGATACAGATTCCAGAGTGAAGCAGAGCCTTCACTTTTAACATGTGAAAAGTAAAACACAATTATGACTGACCAATGGGAAAAATCCCCGTTAATGGCCATGATATATTGATTCTCAGAAAAAAAGAAAGCACAACACTTGCATTAAAAGTACCAATATTTGCACATGCAACTGTGTTTTATACATGTTGGTTGCTCAAAATATGCTGTAAATACATATCCCAATAAGAGTTTAATATTTAAATACCAAAGTAAAATGGAAATACGAATTGATTAATTTTGCTGTTTCTTGTAATCTAATTTAAAATTTTGCATTTCCATCATCAAGCTTCCACTCCAATTTTATAGTTGTATAATGATCTGAAGATATTTATGTTTTCTGTCTATGGGATCCTTGTACTATGTGATTTTCTTCTTACTTCTTAACATTTTCACTTGAGAGACACTGGTGGCTAGAAGTTCAGGCTTACACACAGTGTCTTCTTTTACCTTGTTTCTTAGTCATGTATCCCTTTTATAAACGTTATTTTTGTTTTGTTTTGTTTGCTCTGAGAAAACATTCTTTCAAGCATCCAATGAAAGAATAGGGTTTAAAATTATAAAGCCACTGAATTTATGTGTCTGTATTTTGGGACTTGATATTCTGCTTTGTAGTTATGTATCTATCTCTCTTCCCACTAGAAAGTGAGTTATCACTTCTTGGGCCTTTTGGCTAAGATCAAGTGAAAGTGAGTTCTTTGAGCCAGGGATTGAATTCTGGCATCCTTAGAGCCTCACACGGTGCCCAATATTAATACATAATTGGTACTCAATAAAAGGACTCAATCCACTTTGAATTGGTAGTTTCATAAATACGTTCACATTTAAAATCAGCACTTTAATTAAATTCCTACTGTATATAAGGTGCTGTACATCTGTGATCTTGGCCTCCAGGTACATGTCACAAGTTTAAATCAGAAATATCTTCCTGAGCTTCAGTTGTTAGAGAGTGGGAAAGGAAAGAAAAGGAGTGATGATATTTTATGGCACATATTTCTGTCCAGTGTGGAAAACTCATCTTTGGCCTGGACCCCAATGAAAATCCTTCCCATCAAAAAGAGTTTTCAATTTTCGTGACTTCCTCGATAGCTCATTAGATGATACAAAAGTCATTCAGAGATTGGGATACAAAGAAAGTAAAAACGTTTCAAGGCTTAGAATTGCAAGGAATGAATGAATGAATAAATTCCATTCCTTGGGTAATAAGCAAACTAGGCATCCATCATTTTTTCAGAGAGAAATGGAAAAAAAATTCTATTAAAAAATTCTGTATAAATTTATTGAGAAAGTTTTAAATGTTTTTGAATGTTGGGCAATTACAGAAGCAAATACAAAAAGACCTGCACCTACAAGCAAATGCCCACAAACTAATGAATTATATAAATAGCACAGAGCATCCCACCTGGATAAACAGAGATTAGATAATGCTAGAACATAATGCCCATATTTAACTGGAGAAGGGACTTACCAATTTTTATGTAGGGTTCCTCACTCAATATAATTTTTTATAAATATTTTTGCTTGCAAATATATTTGCTTGCTTAAGAAAACTCCTTGGTAAAGAGTGGTAATCCTTATCTCAGAATGTTGATCGAATCATTATCATCAGAACTTTTTTTATCTTTATATGGTTTTACTTTTTAAAACCCTCTTAAGAACTATTAGAGAATTAGAGATAGCTATCTAGATTACTTGGGCCAAAGTTTCAGAGCACAGAGTGGCCAAAAAACAGGGTAAGCATCCTCACCCATGAAGAAATTGGCTTTAACAAAACAAAACAGATGAGCATTCAATGTACTTTACTTACCTGCATGACTTATCTCCCGGAGACTTCACAAAGCCCTACGGTCACACCTCTTTTGTTGCATACTTACTGGGGAGGAATTGTGCCCTGCACACATTTTATTGGCCAGTGAACTGCAGGATTAAAAAAAAATACAACTCCTGCCAAACTGCTGCAAACACAAGGCACTGTAGTTTAAGGGATCTCTTGAGGACATACAAATCATTGCACTTAATGGCCTGACTGTACAAACAGTCACCAAATGGTGTTTATTTCTGGATCCAAGGCCATAAAATTTGTCAGTAGCCCTCTATGCAGGAATAGCCCGCGAGGACATTTCATTTTGCGATCTAACTGCCTCAATTTCCATGGTTTCATAGGAAAATGAGCCCAGCATTTTGTAAATGGCGGGAAACAGCCTGAGTCTGACATTCAACACAGATTTTATTTTCTGCATTTACATTTTTAAGAAATAGCAAAGCTCTGTGGTATGTTCATTTTATGATAATCAGTCAGACACAAAAGAGAGAAGGGCAAAGTGGCAAAGGGGAAGAAAAGTGGAAAAGGAAAAAATATGTGGACTAAAGTTAGCAAATAAGATTTAGCAAAATTGGAGAAGCAACTGGTATCATTTGACTGAGCATAAAACCAGACCGCTCATCTGATTTGGCTTTCAATGAATATTTGTCTTTCTGAAATTTCAAAGGCAGTTTTACAGTGCAATATGTTTTCTAAATTCTATAAATCAAGCAGCCTAGGACTTTTTTTTTCCTCTCTGAAATATTGTGATTAGAGTTGGATCCGCACAGATCAATTTGTGCTTGGCTCCTACAGAATATTATGAAGCTGTCACTATGGCATATTAAACACATGCTGTGGTGAACAGCCCCAATATTTAAACTTTTGTGGTCAGTCTCACCTATTCATTCTTTTGACTTCAGTGATACTTACAGTCAGTGTCCACAAAATTATATAACCTAACTGCCAAAAAATCCTAAACTGCTATCCCTATGTGGACAATCGGTACCTTTTAAAACCAATCAATAACAACATAACGCCTCTTTCACCATTAACTTCTGATTCTTATCCTCCATCTCCATTGGTTTGTTTGTTTCTAAGTATGCTGCTGCTGACTACCTGTGTTACTTAGTTCCTCATCTATCAGATAGGCATAACTATAACTACTACACAGAGATTTTACAAAGGTTAAATGAACTAATATAGATCCCTGGATATAACAGAGACTCAATAAGTGCTAGCTTCCTTTCCCTCTAGTTCACCTATATAAATATTCCTTTTCCTCTTGATTGGATTTTTATAGCTCTTAAGAATGCTTCTGTTTGAACACAGGACACTGCAGCACTACCGGGAAGGCAGCAAAGCAGACAGACTTCACAGGTATGGTGACAGCACAATCAGGATTTGGTGAACTATTGAACACGGGGAGTGAGTGAAAGAGAAGTGAGGATTCACTGGGTATAAATTATGTTAACAGATTGTCGATGTTCAAGTCCTAGCTCTGTTCCTAAGTAGCTGTGCAAACTTGGAACGATATTTAACACCTCCATGTTTTGGTTTTACATTGAAAAACATTAATATTATACCTGATGCATCAAGTTATTAAGAGGATCAAGTGAGCTAGTGTAGAAATTGCACGGAGCCTATGAGGATGGGGGCTGTCATTACAACTCTTGTTTTTGACTTGAGTGATACAGTGAGAGGCAGTTCTTTTTAGTGAGGTAGGAACTATAAAAGAAAGAGCAGGGATTCGAGACAACCATGGTTATTTCAATTTGGATTATATGAAGTTGAAGTGTCTGTGGAAATCCAGATGGAAGAACTTTAGTAATAATGTATATTTGATATAGTTTTGTGGAGTTACCACCTCTGGAATATTTTAATGCTAGTTTATAAGCGAAGAATATGTAAGATGGTGGGAATAGAAAACTAAATCATAATGGTTTAACAAACGGATTGTTTTTGTTTTGTTTTCACATAACTATTGGGGAGTAGTAGTTAAATGCTGTTTCAGGGCTCAAGGATGTCAGAGTCAACACATTCAATTCTTTTGCCCTTTCTCTCAAGACAACAAGATGGCTGTTGTAGCTTCCTCCTTTACATCAGTATTTAAGATAAAAAGAAAAGCACCTTGTTCTCTTTTTGTCAGGAAAGAAAATGCTTTCCCAGATACCTCTAGGAGGCTTCTACTTACTAATTTTTTTTTTTTTTTTTTTTTTTTTACTAAAACTGTATTATACGGCCAATCTTAACTACGAGTTTTGCTGTGATGGTGAAGATTTAATTAGACATCTTTGCAGCCCTGATAAAACTTAAAATTTTGGTAGTGAAGAAAAAAGAGTTTAAATATTGAATAGAGGGCTTGCCATAGACAGAATGAGCAGTCATCTTTATGTAATGATTTAAAAGGGATTTTGCTACTGAGAAACTTGGGAGTGACTAGATGATCTCTGAAGTAATTCTTCAGGCATTGGATTCTATGATTTAATCTAGCTAATCTTCAAGAGTATCATTATGTAGTTAATTCAACATTGTCATTGGGTAATAACATTTTATTAGCAAACAAATCAGCAAAATAATAAATAGAAAGTAATTGCATTTCAGACCTCTCTGCTGGTTAAATGTTGTAAGATGCCTTAGCACACGTTAAGCACTTATTAAACACAAGACTTTATTTTGATTTCTCTCCCCCTTACATTTACCTTTCTCACACTCAGATAACATAAATACCTGTGGCTGGTCATGTAGTTTTTTTGGTTCATTTACTTGCCAATTATTCAGAGGCATAAATGCATTATAATTCATTTTCTAAGTGAATTGCATGTGTTGCTACTTCACAATATTGTTTTCCTCCAGTGTAATAGCTATGTGTTAGGATGTTTTTTGTTAAGATGTCAGCCCATTTTGTAATATGTACTATGATCACTTATTATATTGTACCATATAATTTATGTATTACAGAAGTAATTATTACAAATTAAATTTGAATTAACTTGGTAGATTGCTGTGCACAATAGTCGGGAACTAAAAGCCTTAACATTTTATTGTATTTTTAAATAAAAATTAATATTTAGTAAAAATTACAAACACTGTTCAAAATTCAGTATAATCTATTCCTTGCCTCATTCAGCATGTTTTTGGAAGAAAATTTTTTTAAAAAGAAAGAAACTTTTCTGTATAAATCCTTTTAGAAAATAAATAGTTGAAGTCCAGCTGAGAACTTCCAGGAGAATAATTGCTCCAAACCTTTGTTTGACAAAAAGTCAACGTGTAGAATAAATTGATATGTACATGAATTTAAACAATGGATTTGGACCATATTTTACTATTACGTATTGGCTGGAAACATATACCCTATAGGTAGCAAGTACATTCCCAGCGATTGCTATAATTTTATGTGAAGCAAACCCAACAGTGCAATAAAGGGGCTATTTACCTAATGCAGTGTAATGATTTCAGCAGTTTCTTCATTTTTAATTGAGTGATCATCTTCACACACATGAGAAGAAGATAACTTCCTTTTCCTATATACTTTATTCCAGTGGAGACCTTGAAAAAAAATATTTACTAAAAGAGAGCTAAGCCTAAGTAGGGGATCAACAGGAAGCTTTGGAGAGAAATTGGAGGATGGGTCTCTGTTTTTCTTAGCCAGAGAAGTAGAGGAGAAAACTGTCATCATTTTGAGTGGGTAGTGGAACATGGACATTTTACTTGTTGAACTCCTTAGAAATATCTTGGGAGAAATGTGCATTGGTAAAAAATATAGATACATAACCAATGAGAAATGAAGGCTAAAATATTGTCATATTGATCTAAGTGGTTGTAATGTAGGGTGTTTCCACTTTACTATAAATTTTCTTGATAAAATGTTGGGGAAAATATTATCAGACTAAACTTAGGATGTATAAGGGGAATTGAGCAAGAATTGGACCACAAACACTGTACAAAAGCATAAAGTAAATGAAATGTAATATCAAAGCCATGCCCCCTCAGTGCTTAGAGATAGCAATCATTCCCATCTCTCCCCAGGAAGCACAATACAAATCAATAATACTAAAAAGATAAACTGAGTTTTTGTGAGTGAGATATTTGTGTTTCACCTTTTCCTGTTTTTTTTTTTTTTGAATTATGTATTTCATCTACACTTAGCAACTAATATGTTGAGAAATCCTATAAGAAGAAGGGAAACTTTTAGGAACAAAGTTTTAAGTGTCAGAAAAAAAGGGAATCTTTAGAATCTTCTTGATATTCGTTATTTTGGAAAATGGTTCTGAAACTTTATTCTTCATGAGAACGACTTAGAGTTTTAACTTGACTTGATTAAAACATATCTATGAAAAAAGCTGTAGCAAACATCATATTTATAGCCAAATCATGGAAACATTCATTTTTAAGTTGAAAACTAGACAAGAATATACATTATCCAATGTTGTACCAGTGGCCCTAGTAAGTGTAGCAAGAAAAGAAAAAGAAATTAAATGTATGTGATGTTATTTACCTATTATTGGATCGTCTTCCTATGAAATCAAGAGAATTTAGAAGTGAACTATTTGGACTTAACAATTGAACAATACCATTATATTCAAATTTGATGTGTAAAAAAACAATTGCATTCATTTACCAGTAAGAAAATGTATTATTAAAGAAATATTCCTTATGGTTTCAATGAAAAAATTTTTTAAAGTAACAGATCTAGGAATAAATCAATCAAAAGCTACCCTAGACTTTTATGGAGAAAATTAGAAAACTTTATTAAAAATATTAAAGTATACCAAAATAAACCAAGTGCTATGTGGTATCATGAATAGCAAAACTCAATGTTGTAAAGATTTTAATTATTCCCAAATTGAAATTGCACAATTTCAATAAAAAATGCTAACTCTCTTTAAAATTTTATTTTTCATTCAACTAACATGTTCATTCCAAAGTTTATATGGATAAACAATGGAAAAAAATAGCTGAAATTCTCCTAAAGTAGAATTATGGGAGAGGGATCTCACAGTATCAGATGTTATAAAGACAAACAATTAAACTATAGTAATTAAGACATTTCACTATCAGCGTAAGGATAGACAGATATATGTTTCAAAAGTATAGAGGTCAGACAGACACACATGGAAACTTATCTCACACAAACAAGATAATTCAATTAAGTGACAAAAAGATGAAGTGTTCAGGAAATGATTATGGGGCAGTCGATTAACCATACTGAAAAATAAGTAAATCATTTCCCCCTCTTCTAGTTTGCTAGAGCTGCTGTAACAAACTGAGTGGCTTGAACAACAGAAATTTATTGTCTCACAGCTCTGGAGATTAAAGATTAAGATTAAGGTGCCGTCAGGGTTGGTTCCTTGTGGGGGCTGTGAAAAAGAATCTGTCCCATGCCTCTCCTCTAGCTTGTGGTGGTTTGCTGTCAATCTTTGGCAGTCCTTGTTCGTAGAAGCATCACCCTGATCTCTGCTTTCATCTTCATGTGGCATTCTCGCTGTATACTGTGTCTATCCCCAAGTTTTTCTTTTTATAAGGATATCAGTCATATTGGATTACAGAGCATTCTAATGTCCTTATTTTAACATGATTAATGCTATAAAGACCCTCTTTTCAAGTTAGGTTACATTCTGACATACTAGGGGTTGGGACTTCAACATATGAATTTGGGGGTGACATACTTCAACCTGAGACAGAACAGAGATTCCCTCTTACAGGCCTGGGCAGGGGATGTCAAACATGGAAAAAGGGAAAATCCTGAGTCCCTTCAGGGGAAGTTCCAGACACCTGGCCAGCCTTGAAAAGTGAATGGGCAACCTAATGAGAACAATGCCCCCCCAGACAAGCCAGAGTCATGAGGTACTTCAGTTCCTTATGGAAACTAAAAGATGGCATCTTAAGATACATTCTTGAGTTGTTTTTCAGAAACTCCATCAGATGGAAAATGCAGATAAAGGGGAACTGAGGAATCAAACTCTGACTGCCATCCTTTGTTCTAAATTTCCCCCCAAGAAGCCTGTCATGCCCATCTTAACATTCCTTTCTTCTAACCCAAGAAGCTCTGAATCTATGCCTTCCCCACTTCTGGATATCCTGCGTTTTGGGGCCAGGGCTTCCTGAAATATACCCTTGCCTTTAAAAACTCTGGCTTGTAAGCCATGGGTTTTAAGCATTGGCTGTTCATTCTCCTTGCATAGTGCGCTGCAATAAAAATGCCTTTCTCCCTCTGCAACTCTCGGCTCCAGTGTCTGGCTTTACTGTGCCCAGTGAGCAGTTTGGTTTGGTAACAAACCCATAATACTCCCTCATGCCATTCATGATAATCATTTCATGGTAAGTCAAAGACTTAAATTTGGAAAAGAGTAATTTTAAATGTGTAGAATAAAAAAAAGTACCTATATGATTTCATTTAACAATTTTAAATAGCATAAAACATAAAGAGAAATGTTGGTAAATGTGATTACTTTAAAAAATGTCAACTTTCCATCTGAGTGGTAAGACAGACCATAAACTGAGAGAACATATGCATATCTGCAAGTCATATGACAACAGATTAATATCTATAACATGAAAACATTATAAATCAATAAGTAAAAGATAAATACTCTAGCAAATGGACACAATCTCTATACAGACAATTCACATAAGAGAAAAATCAAATAGTCAAAATTTCAATAAAAGCTGCCCAATCTCACCAATGCTAAGGGAAATGAGGATAAATGCCATGAAAAGATATCTTTTCTCACACATAAATTGACAAAATCTAAGAAGTTGAAAGTGTAAAGCGTTGGCAAATATATGTAGTAATGGGGACCCTCCTATTGTGCTGGCAGCTATATAAATTGCTATATCCACTAGGTTTTACAATATATCGTAAAGTGTTTTGCATTTATCCCTCATGACCAAGCAATTTCTCCTATGTATGCTTTTTAGGAAGATCCTTACATGTGCCCATGGAGATACACACACACACACACACACACACACACATTGGAAAATAGTCTAAATATCAATCAATAGAAAAATGGATAAGTTATAGTATAGTCACTATTATATCCTTAAATAATTAGAACAGAGTTCTATGTATTCTGTATAGCTGAATCTTGCACACGTAATATTGACAAATTTAAGTTGCAGGAAGACACATATCATAAAATTTTATCTATATAAATATTACAAATATACCCAACAATATAATCTATTGTTCAGAGATACATACGTTTGTAGTAAAAATGTAAAGATTTCTTGGGAAAGACAAACCTCAAATTCAGGGTACTCTGGAGAGTAGGAAAGATAGTCAATGGAGGTAAGAGGGTAAAGGAAATCAAAATATTTTAGCCCCGAATATATTTCTTTGACATATTTTGAGATGGCTGTCAGAGAGCTAGCAAAAAGAGGTAGCCCCGAAAAGCTGTCCTTTGTGGGAAAAATTCGCATTTGTGAGAATCTGCATTAATGCAACTAGGCCATCCCTTGTCCAGGTCCAGAAAAGATTAACTGAGAGCCTGACACCTTTAAAGATCTAACAGGGACATTACCATCTATTCTCTCTGAGGGCTGCTGCCTGTGAGGTTTCATGTACATGATAGGAACATATTTGCTAGCCACGGCTCCTCTTCTCTCCCCCCAATAACCTGTCTTGACACTTAAACCTTATTTACCACCATCGCCTGTTTTTTTTTTTTTGCCATGCTCTGAGCCCACATTCTTCCTGTAATCTCGAAATGGTAGATAAGCTTCTGCACCCCATTGTAGGAGGTTGGGTCTTCATTCTGAAAGCTCCTGTGTACACATTAAATAAATTTGTATGCCTTTTTTCCAATTAATCTGCCATTTCTGAGTTGATTTTTCAGCAAACTTTCCGAGGGCTTTTTCCTTTGACCCTACAGGGTCTTCGACTTCATTTTAATGTTCTTATTTACTCTTGGAAGTGGGTACATGGGTGCTTTTTACATTATATTTTACATCTTTTTTTTGTATGTCTGAAATATTTTGTATCGAACAAAGACATCCATATTGAAAAACTAAACAGAAAACATAAATAAAATGGAAAATGAATCAACACATAAAAAATAGCCACAGTATGAAATGGAAGAAGAACAATATAAATAAAACTAGACAAAGATAAATGAGGGTGGACAATAAAATATATTGGAACCTATTTCAAAGTCTGTTTGCAGAAACAACTCAGTGTTATTAGAAATGTGGACAACAAACAAAAAACAGAATCAAAGAGTGCTTTACCAAGACAAAAAGGGTGGGGGAATGTGGGCAAAATATATCCAAAACAGCGGGCACTTACTAGGCTGTAAATCAAAGCTATCAGTTGAGCTGGTCATTTACCTTGAGTTACTGCTTTTTTGGGAGATGTGAGTATACTTGTATTTAATACTTTAGGGTGGCATTTGACAATTTCCTTCTCCTCTTTCCTAGAGTTTCAAGCAGCTAGGACTTCTCTCGGTTTTGCACTGAAAGTCCCACTTCCTGAGAAATCCCTCAGTTCTAGACAAACTGGGATAGTTGTTTACTACAGTAGGTGGGCTTACACAGCACAGTAGTTTTTACAGAAGTCAAACTGCTATTCCTAGAATAATTTTATACTAATTCCAGATCTAAAAATTTCAGCATCCTTTAGTAATTTCCAATACTAATGACTTTAATTATTTATTAATGCACTTCATATAACTGTGTGATGAGTCTAGAGAGGCCCTCAGTCCTATAATTGCATTCCTGAAGTTGTGGTAAACATGCTTTTTGATCTGACAGCCTTACTTTCTCATGAGTGTTTTATCTTTATGTTGGCTTGCACCTTGCATCTTTCAAATGTGGGCTTTGGCGATGCTTTCTCCAAACTGTAGAAATAATTTCCTATCTACAGAGAAAGGAGATGAGTTTCAGATATTGGTATTGTTTAAAAGTAGTCCTGATAATTCTAATGGGCCAGGGATGAGAACTATAGGCTTAAAGGAATAAAGAACAATTTTAATAGATGATCATATGTTAAATATTTCTTTAAGTGTTTTACGCATGTTTATTAGATGAAAATAACTTTTTCATTCCAGAATGCCTTTACCTACTGATTTGGGGATAACAATTATTATATATATGGATATATGAATATACATATTTGGGTCTTCACTGGAATTAGAGTACTCTGTAAGTTATTTAAGTATTTAATCTAAGAATTTTATATTTGATTTCCAGAATTAGAATCTTGTAATGTTGGATAATATTAATGATTAACTGGCAACATTATTTGATTATAAACCCTTTGGGCCATTCTAAAGCAAAAGCAGGTTTTTGATTAATGTATATTTAATATCTCTTTTACCAGAATTATGTCAAAGAGAGAAAATATATAAGAATTTATTATTTTCATTTAACAAAATCAATGATGTACAGAAATCTCATCTCTTATTCTTTCTTTTGGTATATTCTATAGTACCCAATAAAACCAGCTATGATAAATGATTAATTCCTAAATTTAAAATGAAATGTCTGCTACAAAACTAAGTCATGGCTGGTAGACTGGATGGCATAAATCCTTCACAGGGTGCTATAACCTTTATCGTTTTTGAAATGTGCCCCATCAAGGAACCCTCAGGCAAATGTACAAGGGACCCATGTGACATTTACATAGCCATTGTGTGAGATTAGACTTTGTGATCCTCCCACATCATTAGGCAAAGCCTGAACAGAGCGGATGCATGACAGATTGCCCAATGCCTGGTGCATAGCAAATAAATAGAGAAACAATGGGGCTTTATTTATACTTGGGCCCCAAGTCCAGAGGGTCCCCTGACAGGAGGCAGTCTTCAAGTTCAAGCCCTTCAAATAAAAGGTACGGGACATGCATTCAGTACCAATTCTTTTCAGTAGCATATAATTACTCATTAGCAGCATGATCTTCTACTACTTAGGGCTAAATAACAGGCAGCAAATATCTTGCAGCTGGTATATTTCTGCATAACTGAAACTGAGGTTTCTTTGTTTGATTACTGACTGATTTCCTTATGGTGAAAGAGATTATGTTGTCCCTGGTCTCTAGCAGTTGAACTTTATTCACATATAGTTAAAATATATATATTTTCAAATTTGCTATCATCCTAAAAGAATAATACACACTAGTGTAGAAGGTAAATTAAAAAAAATTTCAGTTGCTTTCAGGTGGGAATGGTTGATGTTGTAGGAGAACTTGCCAACTTTTGGGTGGAATTTAGTCTTTCTGTGTTTAAAAATCATTCATGAATTGCTATGACTAAGAGATGAAGTAGCAAGAACCCAGGTACAGTGACTAGAACCCCAGGAAAAGAGTCTGCAGATCTGAATTCTGTCCCTAAAGACAGAGATAAATAATTATTGAGATTTGGGCAAGTTGCTTGACTTTCTATGTCTTATTTTTTATGAATATAGGATGACCATGTCACTTGTCATACAAACCACGACACATCTGAGAGTAAACAAGGGTGCCAATCATAATTATACTAGGTTAACACGTCTAAACCTGGACTACACAGGAAATTTCAAAGTTTATGGTCACTTTGAGCTATGGTTTGAATGTACAGGCATATCTCAGAGATAATGTGGGTTCAATTCTAGACCACTGCAATAAAGCAAATAAAACAAGTCACATAAATTTTCAGGTCTCCTTGCACATATAAAAGTTATTTTTTATACTATACTGTAGTCTATTAAGTGGGAAATAGTATTGTGTCTAAAAAAGTATTATACGTACCTTAATTTAAAAATACTTTATCGCTAAAAAATGCTGACACGGAGTCAGGAAGTGAGCACAAGCCTTTGGAAAAATGATGCCAATAGACTTGCTCAATGCAGGGTTGCCATAAAACTTCAATTTGTAAAAAACACAGTATCTGGAAAGCACAATAGAGCAAAGTGCAATAAAAGAAGGTATTCCTGTATATGTTCCTCCAAAATTCATTATGTCGAAACCTAATCAACAAGGTGATAGTATTAGAAGGTGTGGCCTCTGAGAGGTGATTAGGTCCTGAAAGCTCTGCCTCCCCCTCTTCTGCCCTTCTGTCTTCTGCCATATGAGACCACAGTATTCACTGCTTTTGCTCCTTTCATCCCTTCCTCCACATGAGGATGCAGCAAGAAGGCCTTCACCAGACATGACATTCCAGCGCCTCGATGTTGGACTTTCCAGTTTGCAGAATTGTAAGAAATAAATTTCTGATCTTTATAAATTACCCAGCCTAAGTTATTTTGTTAGAGGCAGGAACAGACTAAGACACTTTGCTTACCTGTAAAATAAAATTTAATGAAATTAAATTATCTCTGATATTTAGCCTTAAGTGACTATGATTTTAAATCAATCTCTTTTGAATAACAGGTTCCATTCTGTCACAAGGAATGGAACCTGAGTCAAAAATGGGTAAATAAGGCAATGAGTTGAGAAACCAGAAGTCAAACAGCAAAATGAGACTTCCTTTTGCATCCTTATCCCTTCCATCTATTTGTCAAAAGAGGAGAGAGGGGATAGATTTCTTAATAGCCTCTTAAAAATATTTTGTATTATTTTGTATTGTTTTATAAATAATAATTTTACTCATAATATCTTCCAATTTATTGAAAGTCTGCTGAATTTCATGATAATCAACTTAGTGGCAGTAAAGTTGTCATTTAATTTTCCATTTTCCCCTCAGATACTACACTTTCAAAACAAGATCTATATAACAATTTCTCCTCCCTCCCCTCCACCACACACACACACACACACACACACACACACACGCACACACACACAATCTAGAACTGGAAAAAGGTAAGTAGAAAACTTGTAATTTCCCAGATAGCAGTTCCCAAGAGGGGTTATAGGAGTCAGTTCAGGAAATAACAAAAAGACTTTCAAACATTTAACAGAAATCAGGTGAATAGGAGGGAAGTAAATTCAAAAGCCTAGAATATTTATGTCTCAGTTCTAGGTATTTCTATTTCCCAGTAGAGAGTTTGGCATTGGAATAGTCTTTCAAAAGTATATTTTAAGGCTCTGAAAGAATTAAGTTTGGATAAAAAAATCTCATCCTACATCAAGACTTGCTGGCAAAATATGTAACCTTGAAATAAACATCTTTACAATAAGTAAATAAATCATATTCATTATTTTTATACACTTGAATTGTATTTTATAACTTATAAGGCATTCATACAATATACATTGTCTTACTATTAGCCTTAACCACTCTGTTACTACTGGGAAATAAAAATAAAATCCTAAGTCCCCCTGACAAATTGAACAGACCCTTCTCAGCCAAGGAGATCCCACAGAAACTTCAACATTAAGTTTCCTAGCCATGAGAAGATGGGAGGGTGGTCACACCTCAGAATACCCCTTCATTGCTAAACTTTACCATATTATTTCCTTAGAAGAGTTAAACAGAAACTAGCCCTGGATGAAAAAAGAATGGAAAATTTGCTCCATCACTGACTTCAGCCAATCTCCAGACACTGCAGCCATACTTCCCCTGCTTCTTGCAGTTTCCACAGGGCAGCTGACCAGTTTCACCAAGTATTCCTTCCTGATAAAGTTCTCCTGTCCATGGACTAGTTCTGGCAAGTTAATGGAGGCTGTGCGCAAGACACCTCTGTGTTCTTTGCTTCACCTTTTGATGTATAGAGACTAGTTTTAATGCATTTAAATTGTTAAGTCTCCACCCAAACGTAAACATGAGACATATGTAACATACATGTTTGCTTACTATGCATGTGTGTGACCCCCCCACTTGAGAATTCATAGCTCCTCCCTAACCTGTTGAATATGTATGTATGTTTAGCCAATCCATCTGTCTTAAAGCTCCTGCCCAACCTTCCTCCTTCCAAGTGCCTGCTTTCAGTCTTAGCCACAGGCTCTGATTCCCAGCCTATAGGTTGCAACCCTTTTAAATAAATAAAACCATCCTTTCCAGATTTATAGATTTTGTGACTTTTTCGGTTAGCAATATTTATTATTATTATGCCTTTTACATTTAAGGAATCTGAAGCTAGGGAGGGTTAAGTGACGTGTCCAAGCACATATAACAAATAAGTAGAAACACACTCTAGTTTTTGATCTTAAATATGCTTAGTATCAAAAATGGGATTTCTGGAGACCTTGAAAAAAATATTACTCAAGAAGTTTAGAACACTACTGTATGAATTTAGTATTACAGACAAAATGACTCTAGAAAGTTACTAAAAAAACTTAAAGCATTATCTTTTAAGATCATAACATTCCTCCTAGGCCAAATAGTTTAATTCCGGATTGGAAGAGCTGAAATTTTATTAACAGAGAATCAGAAATGCCTAAGGCTTAATTCAGGAATAAAAGGCTCAGTCCTTCCAAAATA
>RJWJ010012108.1:0-42362 GCA_004363605.1 Indri indri
TGTGTTTGGGGAGGGAGGGTGGTATAAGAAGACACAATTACTGGATGATTCTCAGAAGCTAAACATAGAATTACCATATGAGCCAGCAATACCACTTCTGGGTATACACCAAAGGAACTGAATGCAGGCTCTCAAAGAGATACTTGCAAACCCATGTTCACAACAGCATTAGTCACAATACCCAGAAAGTGGAAGCAACCCAAACGCCCATCAATGGATGAACAGATAAAAAAAGTGTGCTATATACACACAGTAAAATATTATTTGGCCTTAGAAAGGAAAGAAATTCTGACATATGCTACAACATGGATGAACCTTAAAGACATTATGCTAAGTGAAATAAAACAGTCACAGAAAGACAAATATTGTATAATTCCACTTATATGAGGTACCTAGAGAAGTCAAATTCATAGAGACAGAGAACAGAAAGGTGGTTGCCAGGAGTTGGGGGGAAGTGAATGGGGAGTTGTTGTTTAATGGGTGTAGAGTTTCAGTTTTGAAGATGAAAAGAGTTCTGGAGGTTGGTTGTACAACAATGTGAATACATTTAACACCACTGGACTGTACACTTAATGGTTAAGATGGTAAATTTTATGCCATATGTCTTTTATCACAATTAAAAAAAAAAAACAAAACCAAACCTATGGTTCCTAGTATTTCCCAATGTGATGGTGACAACAATATTACCTTACACATACCCAGAATCTTCTCTCTGAGAAATCCAAAGAGCTGGGCCTCCGGATTTGCTCATGCCGACTTAAAATGATGACCAAGGATGAGTTCAGTTGTAAAGGCTGAGGTTATCAGAGTGTTATTTTTTATTTTCTTTTTCCCTACTAGCACGAATATTTGGTATACATCCCCATTTTATCCCTCTGAAACCCAGGCCACCCAAGCATCTGTGGATGCTGACTCACGGTCTCAACTCTGGAACTATCTGAGGTTCTGGGGAGAGGATGCCTGCTATGTGTCAGGGTCTGGGGGAGAAGAGAGATTTGTGAAGTCAGCCCCATTCCTCTTCCTATTTAGAGAATTCAGCAATGTGTCCGTACTGCTCCTCACCATAAAATTCACCCATTTTCTCTCCAGATTAAAGGTGACCATTCATCTCTTTTCACTATGACCTTCAAACTGAACTCAGTGTTCAACTTATCAGTCATTCCAGCCTAAAAATTGCCAGCAAGATTACTACTCCAGGTGCTGTCCACCACCCAGCAGGATCTGCCACCTTCTGAAAGTCTTCATCCTCCCCCTTTTCACCCCCACCCCCCACCACCAACTACTTCCAGGCCTGGGAATCAGGGGTGTTTGCATAATGACAACACTTTATAAACCTTTTCTTGCATCTCAAACACAAAGGAGCACAGTGAAAACAGAAAGCTGGAAAGGGGGCGGAGAAATGGCTGGGGAGAGAAGGTACCCCCCAAAGAACTGGAAACAGCTGCTTTTGGAAGGATACATTTACAAAAAAGACATCAGGTCCATCTGGAACGTATTTTAACAAAATAAAAAGCCCATTTCTATTATGAGCAGAAGATTAGCAGAATACAAAACTCCCTGAACAACAAAGCTCTACGACCAATTAAAAAAGCAAAACAAAACCGAAAGAGGAGTTCCTTCAAGGGATGTCCAGCCACCACTGCTAAGCTGCAAGCTGCTCCTGGTGCGGGAGGGCAGTGCCATGTACAGAGACCTTACTGCGGCAGTTCCCATCTGCGTGTCTCCTACAGGCATTCGTGCGAAGGACTCCAACTAGCAGTAAATCCAATCTCCCCTCCATTCCCCTAACCCAGTGACAACGTGGGCTGCCTCTGTCAGAGCTAGCACAGGGTTTCTGAAACCCCCAGAGCTGAACTCTCCAGCTTAGAATCTTCCCTTATTCTGTCAGCTTCCTCTCCATTTTCTTGCGCAACATGGTGGTAAAAAAATGAAAAAAATGTGGCAATCTGAGAATGGAATCAACAATGATTTTTCTCTTTCATCACTGTTCTGGTCGTTTGGTATTATTGGGCTATAAACAACACGTTGAGTCCGCTAACCCCTCAACCCTTCGTTGTTTTTTGGTACAGACACATTTTAGAGAACACTTCAGGTTGCAAAGAAGAGATGACACAGGAAGATCCTAATCCTGGTCTCCTCTCATCTGCCTCAATTAACACATGAACACAGCCAAAGAAGCAATCTAGTATGTTTCCCAGACATCCAGTAAAAGCTCAGCTTGGCTAACCTGTTCGGGAGCACGGCAGTTCAACAATGTAGTAACTTCCTTCTCCTAATTCAGATTTGAGACATTTTCCTTTTTCATACATAGATCGGAATGCAGCAGGTCATTGTGTAAAAGCCTTTCAATGACTTGAAGTTCTTTATTAAACTGTCTCTCACTGGCCATAGGAAGAATAATCTTAGTCCCTTTACATGTTTCTGGGCTCGTATTTCCAACCTCTAACCATCTTTCTGGCTCTTTTGCAGACTCTTCAAATCTTCCTTTCTACAGGAAGCAGCAGGCTGAGGACAGAAAGCTCTAGTGACAGGCAAACCTCGTGGCCTGTTCAGGCCGTGCGCGCTTCTTAAACTCTGGTGCAGGCAGAGTGTATTCCAGCTGCCCCTCCATCTACCTCTGCCTCGACCTCACTAACATTTTATGTTAGTAAGAGAAGGAAGGGGGAGAAGAAGGGAAGAAAGAGAGCAGAAAATAGAAAGGAAACTTAAGAATTTGTAACAACATGAGAAATTATTTTAACATAAAATACAAGCCAAAAGATGTGTCTTACAAGATGAAAAGTACACAAAAACAACGAACTTTTGCATACGGGCTTGCAGGATGTTTTTACGCATAATATTTCTGTATTTTCTAACACCCTTTGAACCCCCCACATGTCTGCCAATGCAAGCCGATCTGTCCCATTGTAGATTGATGCTAATAGGTAAAAATGACAAGAGGCCTAGCTGAATTCCATGAAATAAGTTATCTAGTGCACATCTGAAGTTTTGTTTTTTTTAGAGGCACAGAAGTTCTAAACAGGGAAGCAAGAGATTCTGAGAATTTCATTTTCACCATAATGGCTCAATGTTTGTTCCTCTAACAATGTGCGGTTACCAGCTATATGCTGGCTCTTCCATTCAGAGCCAAAGCAAGTTCTTCACGTTAGAGAAATAGTTAAAGACAGTTCAAGGAAAGAAAATCAGTGTTTTAGAGTGGCTATGAAAGGTTTTTCAGGGGGGGAAAAAGCACTAACCTGTGTTGTTTTAATCGGCAGAAAACGACCAAGTTCTCAAGTTCCCCTGCTATCTTCTAGCCAGCTTCCTGTAAATGTCGCATGTGACATTATACTTCCTCACCGCACCTTCTTTGACTCGCCTCTCCTCTCTAACCGGTCAGAGGCATGTGATAAGATCTTTTGCTGCTTGCTTCACACAGGGGTAACCCTGTGTCTACAGAAATGGCTGTCTCCCTGCAGGGGTCCCTGAACTTGTTTTGGGTGTTCCTGGGACACAGGTAAAGAGGAGATAAGCCAGGGGGAGTAATGTCTGGGCTCTGGGCACTTGTGACTCCACAAGGAAAGAGAGGGGGGAAAGGGAGAGACGGAGAGTTTTGAGCCCCAGGGTTGCTCGTCCTAGGGTTGGGGTTCAGCAGCCTGGGGCTCTCCTGTCATCACGTCAACCCCTGCTACTGCCGCCCGCAGGACTGCTGAGGAAGGGCCCTCGATGGCGCTGCAACCACGATGTCCCCAGTCACCTCTGTGGAGGGCACCACCATCAAAGCAGCACAACCCATCTTGGCTTACGTTTCCGGATCCTCGGTGACCATGACCACTCACCCTGAATTTCCGGGGACTGTCTTAAGTTCACATGTAGTCTATTCGGTCATGCTGTCAGATGGTATGCCCTAATTCTTGGTTCAGAAAACAAAACCATCGTATTCTCAGACTCCCAGGGCTAAATAACTGGCCGACATTTCCCCTGCTGGCTTTCAAAATACGCCAGCCTTTTGGTTTCCCCTAAAACAGCTGCTCATCTTCCTGCAGGAAGGTGGTGGGTTCCTGGCCGCATGTGAGCCCTGGCCATGGGGGCCTCTGATGCTGGCCTGGGAAGAGCACCAGGGAGAGTGACCGGATGTGTCCCCCTTTGTCCTGGACGGGGTTGGGGGGGGAAGGCTGGGAGAGAGCAAGAAATCCAAGGGTGCCATTTCGAGCTTGCTTGTTCCAGCAGTCAGTGCCTTCCTCTTGCCTTTTATAATTCCCCTATCAGGAGGGTCCACACACACTAGAATTTGTGGATATAGGAAGTGGTGGGTGGGAATAAAATGATATCCTGGACCAAGGGGAATATTCTGCAATTTGTACAACTTGACTCAGTGCAAAACCCCCAAAGTTCTTTCTGTTTGGCAACCTTTGCATAATTCCTTTCAAAAAATGCTTTTAAGGGGATTTTTTTGTTTTTTAGAAAGGTAACTGTAGACAAGTTCCAAGACTTGAAAATATTACCCTATAATTCCCCGACAAAGCTTTCCATGTGAGAATACCAAGTAAGGAGATGAGTCCTGAGAGGCAGAATTGTGGACAACAGTGAAACTCTGAAGTCTCACCGCATGATTGAATCTCTGGCTTTGAAAAATGCGTATAACTGTTTTAGCATTCTGACAGCTGATGGCTAGTTTCCGGATTGAATTGTACATTTAGATTAGACAGTTGAGTCAAGACGGCTGTCCAAACTATAGACATGGCATTAGCTTTAAAATAACGGTAAAACTTTGCCATCTTGGAGTCAGAAATTGCAAAGAATTTTGGAAAAACAAAATACTACATAGATGAAAAATAATAATGACTCAATTTGAATGTATTTAGAAGTGTCATATTCTGGGTTAAGCTGCCAGTTCCATTTTTCAACTAAACAGTTACATATGTTCTGCTTAAGCTGTGATCTGTCTGGAATTCTGAAAGGTCTTAACAAAACGCCTTACAATTTTCCTTTAAAATCCCTAACCTGGCTTTCGTGCATGAATTTTATTTTTTCTGTTTAGGTATTTAAACATTTAAATCGACTTGACTTTTCAGAATAGGTATAGATTTACAGAAAAATTGAGAAGCTTTTCTACATATATTCTACACCCAATATTGTCTATTATTAACTTCTTACGTTTAGTATGATACACAAGTAACAATTAATAAACCACTATGGATGCATGATCATTAACTAACATCCACGGTTTATTTATGTTTCCTTAGTTTTTACATAATCTGCTTTTTCTGTTCCAGGATGTGATCCAGGACACCACATTACATTTAGTCATCGCGTCGTCTTAGGCTCCACTTGGCTGTGACAGTTTCCTGGACTTACCTTGCTTTTGATGACCATGACAGTTTTGAGGGGTACTGGTCAGGTATTTTGTAGAATGTGCCACAATTGGGATTTGTCTGATGTTCTTCTCTTTTTAAGACTGGGGTTATGGGTTATTTGGAAGAGGACCACACGGGTCAAGTGCCATTCTAATCACATCACATCAAGCACACATACTGTCTATTAACATGGTTTAAAGCTGTTGATGTTGGCCTTGTCACCTGGCTGAGCAGTGTTTGCCAGGTCTCTCCACTGTAAAGTTGCTCCCCCTCTGCCCCACATCCCTCTACTATATACTTTTTGGAAGGAAGTCCTTGAGGGTGGAGTGTCTATATAAATTATTTGGCACTCTTCTGCATGGAAGATGTCTCTTCTACACATTTAGTAATTTATTTAATCATTTATATCAGTATGGCTGCATGGATATTTATTTTATGCTTTGTATTTTAATTCAACACTACTTTATTTAATTTCTTGATCAAATTGTTCCAGCTTTGACCACTGGGCACTCTTTCAGTTGGTTTCTGTGCTCCTTTGATATACCTCTACCAATGTTTTTTATTTTTTGTTTTTGAGCACTTCCTTAATTTCCAGCACTATAAGATGCTCCATGCTAACCATGTATAGTACCTCCCCAACTGTCAAGAATTTGTTTTTGTTTTGAAAAGAGAATAAAAGAAAATTAATCTATGGGCCCAAGAAAACTTTTATTTGCCTTCTTTGATTTTCATTAATTCTGCCCATGTATATTAATTTTAAAAGTTTGTTTAATTGCTTTCATAAAATTAGCCCTACATAGCCTATCAGCAGCAAACACCAAAAACCAGTTGAGTGAAATTCTGCATTTCCTTAATTCCAAGATGTGTGTTTGTGTTGGTAGTGGTTTTTCTCCTTCATATTTTAACATTCCTGGAATCAAAGTTTACATCTAATATTGTGTCTTAGCCAGGTATGGTGGCTCACACCTGTAATCCTGGCGCTCTGGGAGGCTGAGGCAGGAGGATCACTTGAACTCAGGAGTCTGAGACTAGCCTGAGCAAGAGTGAGACCCCATCTCTACTAAAAATAGAAAAATTAGCCAGGTGTGGTAGTGCCCACCTGTAGTCCCAGCTACTCAGGAGGCTGAGGCAAGAGGACCACTGCAGCCCAGGAGTTTGAGGTTGCAGTGAGCTATGATGACACCAATGCAACAAACACAGGAGGGCAGATATCTCTTTGACATATGGACTTCATTTCCTTTGGATATATCCCCAGTATTGGTATTGATAGCTCATAAATAGTCCCCATTTATAGATAACATAATCTTATGTGTAGAAAACCCTGAAGATGCCACCAAAAACTGTTAGAACTAACAAACAAATTCAGTAAAGTTGCAGGATACAAAGTCAACATACAAAAATCAGTGACATTTCTATATGCTAATAGCGAACTATCCGGAAAAGAAATCAAGAAGACAATTTCATTTATAGTAACTACAAAAAAAAGATACCTAGGAATAAACAAGGAGGTTATCTCTACACTAAAAACTATAAAACTTTGATGAAAGAAATTGAGGAGGACACAAATAAATGGAAAGATACCCTGTATTCATTGGACTGGAAGAATTAATATTGTTAAAATGGCCGTACTACTCAAAGCAATCTACAGATTTAATAGAATGCCTATAAAAATACCGATGACATTCTTCACAAAAATAGAAAAAAATCCTAAAATTCATATGAAACCATCCTGGGAATGCTTCTGCAAATTATGGGTTCTGAGATATACAGGCACTTTGGAAATCTGTAGAAGTATCTGTAGAAGGGAGGCTGTCAGGGTGTATTTCTGCCTCCTCGCTTCCAGTCACGAGAAGTTACCATCAACTAAAGAATCTGTTCTAGATTTAAGTAAGGTCACAGGAATGTAAACATACCCTCCAAAGAGCTGAGGAACTCGATTGAGAAAATAGTGTTGTTAAACCTGCTAAGACACTAGAAATCTGTTTCCTAATGTCTACTTAAGAAGCACAGTAATAAACAAGAATCTGCAGCCTTTTTTCTTCTTTTCTAGAAATGAGGTGGTTTCCATTGTTTTTTAAAGCTTTGATATCACTGCAGAGGGGATGGGGGAAATTCTGTTTTTACATGTTTATGTGTTTGAATGAAGGTTAACATTACAATCCCATATTTGATTTTTCACAGAGAATCCTGGGGTGGAGGGGAGAAGGAATAGGGATAAAGGTGGAGCGACTATTTAAAGACTTGTCAATAACTCAGTTTACTGGACTAGAATCCTAGTGTGGACTACAAAGAAAAACTGGTAAAATACCATAAAAGAGTGTTTCTGTTTTAACATATTTAAAAAAATTAATTTAGCCACATAAACACTTTGAGTTAAATATTATTTTCAATCATCCTTATATTAAACATGGGGAGACTATGGTTCTAAGAGTTGAAAGGATTTGTTCAAACAAGTAAGTAAGTGATAGAATTGGAATTTTGCACTGAAGTTTCTGACTACAAGTCCAGTGTCATTTCCAGTACACACCAAAACTGCCTCCTTGTTGTTCTGTCTCTGAGAGAAACTTAAACCCACGCACACCACATGTGGGTTGTACAAGGGGCAACTGTAGTGAGACATGCCCTTGGTGGTCAGTGCTTCAAATGTAGGTCAAGCAGTCCAGCCAGAACCCAGGGCAATTGTTTCCAAACTGACCCTGGGCGATTTTTGGAGCATTATGTCATGCAAAGACTTCCCTCATTACCAATCATGCAAAAAGACATCATCTATCTGAGCCCTTGGAACAACTAACAAAGGTTGGAAGGTCAAGAAAGTCCTCTTGCTGGTACACTACATTGGTGCATTGTCTATGCCATTGTAATGTAAGTTAGGCCAAAATTATCCAGCCCTTTGACCAGCTGTCCTCAAAGCCAGAGCCCTACTCAGTGGTGTCATTCTTCTTTGGCATACCACAGGGCTTGATGCCAACAACCAAAATGGCCCTTTCCAATATCATGCAGTTGAATTCCAAATAACCAGGCCCCTCATTCATCTTTGTTGTTGATCATTGGAAGGAAATGACAAATTCCTTTGTTCATAAAAAGACTGGCTAGGGACACATGGGAAACCTCCCCATTCATCCAGGATGCGTTTTAACAGCTTCGTAAATACAGAACTTTAGAGGTGACAGAAAGACAGTACAAAGGACACCCTCATACATTTGCTGCTCCTTTCTTTTAGCCTGAATAAAGAAAAGACTAATACGGGTATTGAAAACAATTCAACAGCATGCCAAGGGTGCTGGGAGCCATCAAGAACGGTAAGATGCACCTCCTCGTGCAAATTTGTGGCTTTGATTCAGAATTTCTGTTTTCTTTATTTTTTCCATCCAGGGTAGCACTAAGGGATTTGTTTTCTTAACACATATATGTAACATGGGACCTAAAGGACAGTTAATTAATCATCTATTTGTACATTCATCCTACTCAGGGGTATCCATCACTCTCTTCTATATTTAGAGCATACATAATAGGGCAGAATTGGTAAACAAGTTCATATCACTCCTAAAAGGAAGGATTCTGAAATCAAACTGCCTGGGTCCAAACACCAGATCCATTACTTACTAGCTGCAATGAATTATTTTATTTTTGGGGGTCATAATTTTCTCATCTGTCACATGGGGATAATTTTAGTATTACTAAATGTGTATTTAATATGCTGCATTCAAAGAGCTTAGCCAGTCCAGTGCATAAATGGTGGTTACTGTTACCGTTAGTAGATGAAAAATGTTATTCTTAGGAAATTCTGTATTAGAATTTCTCACAAGAAAAGCAATCAGAGTCAAGCAAAGAATTTCATTTCTGAAGGTGGTCGGCATGCAGGAAATGAAGGATATTTGGGAATTGGGGAATGGAGCTACAGGTCATCCTAGAGAGGCTCAGTCTAGCCAGGAAATCCATAAGGGTACTTTTGAGCGTGGAGGTGGTGAAATATCTATGTTCCTAAATTTGGAAGAGTGAGAAGTATCTGTGTCTGATCAAAAATAAGGAGGGAAATGGTATGTGAATTTTATGTGTCATAATAAAAAAATGTGGAAAGCTTCATGACTAGTGAGAAACTAGGTGGATGAGAAGAGAACAAGAAGTTTAGCAGAAGCCGTGAGTACAGGTAGAGGAACAGGTGGCCACACAGAATTTTGGAGGACCTGTTTATATAGTGTGAAGTATAAAACCCTTAAGCCATGCCTTTTAGCAAAATCTAGATTAAAGGGTTTTAATCTATTTAATAAACTAAAAGATTTTATTAATTAGATTTGAGAGCTATGCTATTCTTCAAGGTTTCTGTTACTGGAATGTGTTTTCTTTGAATGAGATTCCAGGCAGAATCTGGACCATGTGGGGGTCTCAGGAGTTGGTAAGGTTACAATTAGAGTGCGGGTCATATGCAGCTGAACAACATCAAACTCAACCACATGTGTTTATCACATTTTTTCTGGACCATGAAGTGGTCTGCGGCCACAGAATTACATGATTCTGTGAAGGAAAGCAGACTTACAAAACAGAAACATCTCCCAAGATTTTATTAATCAGTGACAGTCTTAATGAACGGGAAACACTACATTTTGTATATCAACATCTATTATTTTCTTTGCCGTGAATAAGCTTCTAGAAATAAAGCTGGTGCTCCAGGTGGTGCCTAAAATAGAACAAGGTGCTGTTTACTAAATGACTGCTGCATTCCTCTCAACAAGACACTCGTCATACTGAAAGCAACATAATATCCACCAATTAACTTCCAAGGACGAATTTATATACAAAAATGACCAGTGATCTCTGTGCCCAATAACATAAGTGTGTTTACCGAGATATGTCACCTGACCATTTTGTATAAACTGTATTTCACCCGTAGGGGCGCTTTGGAGCATTAATAACACTAATGGAAGCGGAGGCAGAATAGGAGGTAATGGAATATTACAAGCTGATTATGGTTTTTGTTTTATAAACTCTACTTCCTGTATTATTGGAAAATTACCACCATGAACTGTAATATTCATCAAAGCATGCTGAGATTCCTAGTAACTAGATTTTATAGGTGCGAAACCCTCCGGGGGTGACAAAGTCCAGTGTGCTACAGAGTGTACAACTAGATGCATGAATTCAGCTTCAAAAAAACATGCATCCAGACTGATCAAAGACAAAGATTTAAGGTTACAAAAACAAAAAAACAAAGCAAAACAACACCACCACCTTGGGTTGTCATTAATGGCAAACTGCCTTGGACTATCCAAATTCTAAACAAACAAACAAAAAGTCCAGGAATCCCCAACCAATCTACAGACTGACACACCTTGGGATTACTTTTCTCATTTGTAAAATTTGCATATAACAGGCACATTTAACTTACATAAATCCAACTTTTCATGCTCGAGGGAGAAAGAGAGAGAAAATAGTTTAAATAGCGATGGCCATTTCACCCACCACTCCTCAAGTGAGTGCACCCCCAGAGTATGCTGAGATGACAGACAAGAATCTGCAGTTTCCTCTTCACAGCTCTCAGTGTTGTCACCATCATGCGACACTGGGTGTGATTCCAGTCTTTAAAAATATGGCAGCTAGCTATTTCATCTGTGTATTACACACACACACACACACACACACACACACACACGGATTTCCTGTGTATTATGATGTTTTGACATCTTAAAAAACCTTCCAGGCTGAGGAGAGATTGCCCCTCCCAGGGCTAGCCAATTCTTAAGAGATAGCCAGGAGCATGCCTTTGACACACAAACTAACCAATCCAGGGCATACCTCCTCTGTCTGGCCCATACACCCCAAGAGGCAATATTCCTCTGCCTTGGTCATCCCAGGGCCAGGTACCAGGCAACCAGCGATCACCCCTCTAGTTTAGAGCCTGCTGAAAATATTCAAACCAGCCAATCCTAGACTGTTTTTACCCTTCCCTGCCTTGCCTGTCCCACAGAAACCCCAATAAAAGTTCTGGCCTAAGCCAAGCATGTGTGCACCTGCAGTCCCAACTACCTGGGAGGCTGGGGCAGGAGGATCACTGGAGCCAAGGAGAGCTATGATCCTGCCACTGCACTCCAGCCTGGGTGACCAAGTAAGAGCCCATCTCTACAAAACAACAAAACCAACAACAGCAAAGCTGTGGCCTAAATATTCCCCTCGCTCCTGCCTGCAGCCTCCTGACCACTCTGGTGTTGTTCCCATGTGGACCTCTGTGGTGTGCTGTGCCTCCTGTATCTAAGACCTGTGAGTATAATAAATTTTGGTTTTCTGGCCAGGCGCCGTGGCTCGCGCATATAATCCTAACACTTGGGGAGGCAGAGGCGGGAGGACTGCTGGAGGCCAGGAGTGCAAGACCAACCTGAGCAAGAGTGAGACCCAGCCTCTACGAAAAATAGAAAAATTAATGGAGCGTGGTGGTACTTGCTTATAGTCTCAGCTACTCGGGAGACTGAAGGCAGGAGGATCGTTTGAACCCAGGAGTTTGAGGTTGCAGTGAGCTATGATCGTGCCACTGCACTCCAGCCTGGGTGTCACAGTGAGACCTTATCTCAAAACAAACAAAAATTTTTTGGTTTTCTGAGCCTCTCCCATGTCTTCTCTCAGGGCCACACTGACTGACCAACATATAAAAGAATACAAAACAATCTGTAGGGTCAACCAAGGAAGCAGTGATGAAGAGGAATTTTTAGGCGAGTGCAGTGGCTCGCGCCTGTAATCCCAACACTTTGGGAGGCAGAGGCTGGAGCATCGCTTGGGGTCAGGAGTTTGAGACCAGTCTAAGCTGGCGAGACCCTGTCTCTAGAAAGAAATAGAAAAATTAGCCAGATGTGGTGGTGTGCCCCTACAGTCCTAGCTACTAGGGAAGCTGAGGCAGGAGGATAAATCGAGCCCAGGAGTTTGAGGCTGCAGTAAGCTATGATCGTGCCACTGCTCTCCAACCTGGGTGACAGAGCGAGATTCTGTCTCAAAAAAAAAAAGGGAGCAATTCTGAACAGATGTAGTTTCTACGTCACCCATACCTGTAAATCTTAACTTCATTGAACTGCACTAGACCAGGGGAGTCTTTATCTCTACGTGATTCCTCCAGTCCTGACAGCGACAGCTCAGAAACTCTGCCGCTGCAGTGCCGTAAACCACCCTTCCCGCTGGGCAGGCCGCCCATGCACCAGTTCCCCCCACGCCGAGTTGATGAATTGGTACCTGGGAGTCTGGACCCTCCTGGGAAGAGCCGCGCCCCCTTACTCCCCCGACGCAGCAGCGCAGTCTACTGTACATACACCCGCCTTTCCGTGTCTGTCTCCTTCCGGGAGGAAAGGGTTTGGCACCTTGCGGGTGTTTTCTGAATAAATGAAAGATTACTGCCTCCCAGCAGCTGAGCCTCAAATCCACAGTCTAGTTCACCGGTTTTATAAATGGCCCACTCTGTGTATGTACAAAGTAGAAGAGCTTCAAAATAAAAAAAATGCTGATTCAAAATCTGAATTAGCCTGTTTAGTAATTTATAGCTCTTAAGACAGACCCTAGGATATAAACTTCCCTTGTCCCACCTTCTACAGGCTCCTGTATATGGAGGTGTCTCCTAGACTTTCTGCTTTCACTGAATTTTAAGGCCATCCTAACCGCTCTTCTAGAAAACCATGAACTCTCTGTAGTGTTCAGTTTTCCTTTTAGTAGTAAACCTAAACAGTATACCTCCTGACAAGATTTTCTAGCACAGAGACAGGTATCCAAACGAGATACAAAGTCTCTAACAAACAGAAACCATCCAATCTATATTTCTTCATATCTATGCGAGGACCCTTTGTCCTGGTTCAGCGTGCCTGTGGGCTCTCTCCACAAGGATGGGCAGTGAGGCATTCCCACGTCGGTGCCGGCCAGGAGGACCTGTGTGCGACTGCCACCCAGCCTGGATGTGACCAACATTGTGGGGAGCTTACGCATACAGAGACAGCCCATGCAATTGGCATCACATGTGCTGTGGATTTGCGACCCCTGATCTAGGAAGTGACTTGTGGCCCACAGGAGCTGGCTTTCTGCACTGCTTATCGGGCTGAAAAGCCAGCGAATGGAAAGAATAAAAAGATTTCTCCATCCAGCCTCGCGGAAGAGATCTGCCCTGTGATCTGCCATGCCCTTTCAAACTTCTGACTCAATTGTCTGTTCATAAATGAGACCACTCAACAGATTCCAAACGGAAGTACTGACTCTCTCACAGGTCAGCTTACTGTAAAGCACCAGCGACCTCAGGCCCTAAGAGCTTCATCTTCCTGTATGTGCTCAGAGTACTTTGCAAGTGCTCTTAATAGCACAAACGATTAGCATTATCCATTAACCTAAATTATTATTCCTTTAAGTGTTTATGTGCATCAACAGTATTATCTTTTTTTAAAAGAAAACCCAAAATGATTTTTTCTGAATTCTCTAATTCATCATCACTGAGGAAAGTTGTTTCTACTTTAGACGTGATGACATTGAGTTGCAGATAAATGAAAAACAAGCAAGAGAACTGCAGAAGAGCGTGCAGATATTTCAATAAATACCTGTTAACTGATTAGCTAACTCTCTCATGTTTATCTTGAACAGAAAAAAACTAGCAGTAATATAGCACACTTTGATGGAACCAGGTGGTTTTCACAGTCAAGATCTTACAAACACATGATGTGTTATATGGTAACTACCTAAGCTATCAAGCCCAGAAACTTTGTTGGGTGAGGGTTCCAGTTATCTATTGCTGCATAACAAATGACCCTAAAAGATAGCTGCATAAAACCACCACCATTTCATCATCCTCGTGGATTCTGAGGGTGAGGAATTCAGAAACAGCACAGTGAAGGCAGCTATTCTCTGTCCCATATATCTGTGATCTTAGCTGGGATCACGTGATGCACCAGGGGCTAGAATACTGGGACTGGAGAATCCACTTCCTGGAGGGCTTCTTCATGTATCTGTCTGGCACAGGGCTGGGGAGGAACAAGGTCAGGCTCAACCATGACTGTCAACCAGAGCACTTACATGGGGCCTTTCTGGCGTGTAGTTGGACTTCTAGCATGATGGCTCAAGTGCAAGTGTTCCCAGGGAACAAGGCAGAAGTATGGCCTTTTATGTCCCAGCCTTGGAAGTCACACTGGGTCACTACTGCCATACTCTATTGGTCAAAGTAGTCGCAACCCTCTTCCCTGCCAGATTCAAGTGGAAGGGACATAAACTCACTTCTCACTGAAAGGAGGGTCAATGTATTTACAGTCACGTTTTAAAACACCTACAGTGAGTCTTCAGTTTCCTGTTGTATGAGGCACCGACATTTTGAACTTGAAATTTTATTGACAAGTATGTGCGCTTATGGAATATCAACCATAAAATGGCTGCTATTATAGTTATACATAAACAGCTTCTGAATCAAGAGAGGTCATAGTCCCAGGGCAATATAATGCCTAGGTGGGTGTTAGGTAAATAATAATTTGGAATAATAACAAAGGAAACAACTGGTAGAAAATCTGCTGTCATCTTTGGCCCTTTAATTTTACTAAAATTATTCAGTTGGGTAAAAAATGATTTTTCCCATCTCCATTAAACCCGTATAGCTATCAGATGCCCCAAGTTAAGTTAAAGCATTTAAGGAGCTAGGAAACGTAGGAGGAAATGATTTAATTTTATGCAACGAACTACTCAGCTTGAGGGGCAGACTGAAACTCTCGCCAGAGCCGGGCGGGTGGAGGAGTGACAGCAGGCCAAGGTAAGCCAGTGGAAACTGGCGCTCTGGGGCTAACTGGACAGCATAAGCTTTTGCCTCGATGTGTCTGAATTCAGTTTTTTATAAAAACACTTCATTTTCCAAAACTGATCTATATAAGAAACAGAGTTCACAGTACTTCTGACCCCTGACAGAGTTCCCTGGACACATGAAAAGAGACCTTGAGCCCCAGTCTTTAGAAGATGGGCACTGTCTCACCACTGATCACCTGACAGAATGCCACCCACCAGCAAGGTGCCACGCACGTGTTTATCAGAGAAAGCACAGGTTATGGGGCCACGGAAGTCCAGCATTTCTGTCTCAGCAACCTCTCAGCAGACCACCAAGTGATTCTCCCTTTAGTGAATCTGTTTTGAAAAAGTCCCCTTTAAAAATCCTCCTCTATTGCGTTGAAGAGAAAATTCAAATAGAGTTCTCATACATCAAACATGACAGAGGCAGTTTTTAATCACTTAAATTATTTATCCTTCATTGTTTAATGCTTTATATCATTCCTCCATGCATAATTTATTATACCATTTATGTTTATTAAAAATTGATAATGGGGACGTGCTCTCTCTCCATTCTCTGAGGCCACAGATATTTCTCTGTCAGATCACTTGGGAATAGACAACAAAGTAGTCTCCTCAGTTTCTTCCTAACTCATTTTAACTGTTTGTATGTCCCTTTCTTTTCTTAGAGGTCCTTTTCTTCCACAAAAGGACAAGAGTTTATCTCAGTGTATTAATTGCTCATTTCCTTTTTTATATAACAAGAAAGCTTATCTTTCTACTTACTGAGGGCTTCAGAAAAAAGGCTCATTTTTTTTTTCTTATTTTTAGAGTGCAAACATAAAAAGGAGGCACAAAAGATTCTGGAGTTGTCCATGACACGGGTCATAGCTTATGTTACCATCTCTTTCTCTTTGCCTTTTCTATACTGTTCCTTTTTCTCCTCAGATGACTCATTTTCTTTGCCTTTATTATATCTTCGGTCCATTCTTATCTCTCTTCTAACTGGCTTCTTTTTCTCTTCCCTATCTTCCAATTTCTCCCCAGATTTTCCCACTTTTGCACTTCTCAACCCTGTGACCCGAGCTGCTCTCTGCAACCCAGCAACCCCCGTCACGAATTCTCCATTGCCAGGTCTCTGATTCACTGCTTTGGATACTCTTGCCTCAGACTTGGTCACTCCACTCTTCTCTGTGGGGGGGCAGGGCAGAAGCAGGAACAAAGTGTGTGAGAGCAGTGTGGGAGCCAAGCAGAAGTTAAGCAGCACTTGAGAAGCTTACAACGCATTAGTCTGAAAAAGGTTTGCAGCAGACTGCTAAACTCAAAGGCTTCCAGTGGGTATGTCCAAGTTGGCTCTCCTTGGAACATCCAGCCCACGCCCAAGGGGTCCAATCCTGCCCCACTCCCAGGGTTCCCTATTCCATTCTCAGTCTGCTGCAGCCAGTGTGACCTCTCTGAAAGGCAGAGCTGCTTAAAATCCTTTTCCCATCACGATCGGGACCAAGTCTAATGTTCCTGACACAGCACACCAGACTCTTAACAGGTGAAGAGGCCCCAGCCTAACTCTCAGGCCTTTTGTTTTGCACACCCCAGCTGTGACGACTCCTCTCCCCCAACCAAGCACACCACACAGCCCCACTCCCTACACTCCACTCTCTAGCCACACAAAACTTCTTTCAGGTCCACGTTCTTTCTTGTCTCTTGGCCTGAGAGCATGCTGTTCTTCTGCCAGCAACTTTCTTCACCCATCTCCACAGGACTTCCTTCCATGAAGTCTGGGCCTGAGTTACACACCCTTTCTAATGTGTTCCCTGCACACCCAGTAGTCCTCCCATCCCAGCACTCACTATGCTGCACAGTAATCTTCTGATTACTCAGTGGTGCTCCCTACAGACTATGAGCTCCACGAGGGCAGGGACCATGCTTTGCTTGTTCACATCGCATGCTCCGTGCCTGGCACGTGCACCCAGTATCAGCTGTGACTGAAGAATGACTGAGTGGTAATCTGTTCCCCTGGTGGTCTCCAATGAAGCATGCCTTCTGGTATCCACATCTTATGCAGTCTCCTCCCCTTGAATTTGAGCTGTGCCTATGACTTGCCTTAACCAACAGAATGCTGCAGAAGTGACACCCTGCTACTTCTGCTTTTGTGATCCCAGGCACCAGGTAAGAAGTCCAGTGACGCTGCTGAGACCCTGAAGAGACCACATGGAAGACCACATGGAGTAGCCACTTGAAGGGGAAGAGGTCCTGCCTGGACATGGAGAGAGAAGCCCAGCCATCCCCGCTTCCCAGCTGAATCCTGCCCCGGCTAACCCACCGTAAGACTGACCACAGGCAAGAATAGCAGAAAAGCTGCCCAGCTGAGCCCAGCCCAGATTGCAAAATTACAAGCAAGTAAAATGATTGATATTGTAAGCCACTATATTCCACGGTGGTTTGTTACACAGGATTGTGTAATGGTAATAAACTAAATATATGAATAAAAGGGAATAAAGAATTACTTCTCATAATAAATTTCATGCAAAGACAAAATGTTTCCAAGAAACATTTCCAAGAAATAGCAGATCCAAGAAAATAGCAACAGAACTAAAAGGAAATAGAGGAACTCACACCACCAGCTTCCATTTATAATACATCACATTTTTCCTCTGTCATTTTCTTTGGTTTTGAGACATTTTCCAATGAAAAGATTTTCCTACTCTTTTTTAAAAGAAGAGATTCCAGACATTAAAGTTAAGGAATCCAACCAAGGATGGGATGTGAACATTAACACATGAATGGAAACCCTTAAAATCCCATGGCCAACCCATTCCTGCTGTTGACTTCCTCTCACGCACCAGCAGTGCAGATCTACGGCTGTGGACGAGGGCACAACCCTGCTCTGCTCAGAAGGCTGGGTCTCCTGGCTTAGCCAAACTGGGCATCAAATGTTCAGTTCAGTGTGAAAAATCTGTCATCACCCAAAGAACAGAATGGCCAATTTTTACACACACAGCTTAATGACTTGTCGACTAGTAAAAATAAAATGCCTTTTTTTTATTTAGGGAGCACTTTAGGAGGCGTGTATAACCCAGGCCCAGAAAGTCCTGTAGAAAGAAAGTTGCAAAGCTACGGACACTAAGAGAGAGAAACAGAACCTTCAGTATAAATGTTGATGTCCTGTCTGTTAGTGAGACTGAGCATTACCCAATGCCTTTAACCCAGGTATCCAATCAGTTACTACACACACACTCACTCTCTCTCTCTCTCCTCTCTCTCTTTCTCTTGATAGATACTCCATAGAGACAGCTGATATACTTTGTTACATAATCCAGAGTATAGCTAGACTATTTTTAAAACCCCAAATAGTGACATTGACAATAGCACGTTCATCTGCAGAATAAGGAGAAAGACTGCTAAATTTACACCGGCTTGGTGAAATTTGGGATTGCTACTTCTAATAACTGCTGTTCTTTCAGAAAGAAAAAAGGATTGTTATATAAGAACTATAGCCTAAGCAAAGTATCTGTCTTTTATAAAAAATCGAAAACCAAAATGCCAAGAATATTTTCTAACAGTTCATACTGGACTAATGCTTTGAATTTTCTGAATGATCTCTTGTATGTAAAAGCATCAGTGTATTTTTTTGGAATGTAGTATGTCTCTTAAAACTACCTCCACTTAATAAATTTTATGTGCTGGAGATTTAAAGTAAAGAAGTGGGTTTGGGAAAGAGCTAGCAGCTTGAATGTTGCATGTTTAGAAAGGGAAGGATCAATTTCCAGTGTTTGCAAAGCTCCGGACACTAAGTGAGAGAAACAGGACCTTCAGTACAAATGTCGATGTCCTGTCCGTTAGTGAGACTGAGCGTGAATGCCTTTTAAACACGGCTGAGCAAAAGCTAGACTTTAAAAATGAGAACCATTTCCCATTCTTTTTTTTCCTCCCTAAATAAGGGTGTTCTTTGAATAGATGCCACCTTGGCTGTTCCCTGGGACCCAGAAATTCCACGGAATGGAAAACTTACTCTCTAACTTTTCTTCTGCAGAGTAACTTCTGGTGGAGACGTTGGGCAGTGGGGAGAGGACAGCATACGCAGGCAGGGGAGTGCCAAGCACTCAGTTCTCACCTTTTAGGGAAGAGAGAAGGCTGGCATAGCAGCAGCGGGTTTTTGCAACAGAAGGAACCTGGGAGGTTATCTTGGTCGCCCCAATAATCTCAGACACAAAATAATGAAGGGGGCACTGTGCTTTGTCTATAGCAGAGACAGGCACTTATTCCCTTTACGTGCCAGCCACTAGGTTGAGCCTTTCACATGATTTTATGTAGAAGATATTTAATAATCATTTGTTGGGTGGGTGGATGAATGATGAAGGCAGGCAAGTGACATCCTGAAAGGACACAATTCTGTTGATGGGACAGGGCTTCAGCAGGGCAAGGTGGGACGCAGTGTGGAGAGTGTAGTCACTGCACCTCAGGGAGAAGGAGAAAATGGTCCCTGCAAAGACCATGTTTACGCAACTGGCACGAGCCCCCTGACGGTTTGCCCAAGCAACTTGGAATCACAGTGGAGTTTATTAAATGCAACAAGCTCACATAGGACGAAATTGTGCAGACTCCCATAGCCATCCTATTTCTTTGAAATGGGCAAAACGGTGTGAGGCATCTTAGAAAAGTGCAGGGTCTGGGGGAGGTCCCACAGAGCCCGCACAGAGCACCATAGAGGGCAGGTGCACCCGCAGCATCCAGCTCCTGTTTGAAAAAATGAGTTTTCTGCTTACAAAAAAATACAAGCTGAAAACTATGGGTACAGTAGAAAGACTACTGGATAAGGATCCCGTAGATATGAATTTGAATTTCGGTCACACCACTGACTAGGAGGGTGTCCTCAGACAAGTCAATTCACCTCTTGAGTTTGTTTCAAAACCTGGAAAACAGAGACAATACCCACCTTACATAACCATTTTGAGGATCTAATGAGATAAATGATGTGAAAATACTATGAAATTATTTCACAGATACAGGCTGTAAGAAGCATAAAAGGTAAATCTGTTAAGAAATGTCTCAATAAATCAACAAGTACTTTCAATGGAGGCTCAGTTTTCTGTCTCCTGTTTGTGTATCAATAAAATCCACAAGTGTCTCAAGGAAAAAGCATTACTTAAAGAAGATACTTAGTGCCTGGGACAATTTTACTGACATCCCAAAAGCATGCTAGACAGGGGGACCTTGCTGGCACTCTAAAAATCTACCTCAGGGTTTGGCAAGTAATGGTAGAAGAGCTGCTCGACTGAAAGAAAATGGATTAAAAACTCCAAGTTCCATGCTGGTGGCTTCCAGTTGAGGATGGAGACCGCTGCTTGTGCAGGGAAGGCTGACAGAGGATCAGAGATTGAGAACTGGAAGGGACTTCCAGATTGTCAACACTACTTTGCAGATGAGGAAACTGAGAACTCGGGTGGGAGGCGACTCGCCCAACATCGCATAAATAACGTGGGACTCGACCGCACACCTGGCGCTTCTCCACTGTACTATGTCTGACTAATGGTAGACCCCCAAACCCAGTGATTTCCCATCCATAATGTATCTGTGCAGAGTGAGCTCAACTCTCCCACAGTCCACTCGAACCCAGTCTGCAGAAGGATTCCTAGTGGTGCATTTCTACCCTGGCCCCAGGGTAGGGTGAACCACATCCTGGATTGCCAAGGATGGTCCCCATTCATGCTTATTGTTCCAGCATAATTATTAACAGTGTTCTCACAAATACCTGGATGGGGATGGTAAGGTATAAAGTACTCTTTGTGCTTTTCTGGGAGGAAGAGAGATCCAGAGTAGAGCTGCTCCCTGAGAGCATGACCAGGTGGTTTGGAGCCAGGAGAGATGTGATAACTGTCTTCAAATATTTATAGGTCTGTCCTATGTTAATAAAATTAGACCATTCTGTTTGCCAGGATTAGAACATGGATCACCACGTGGAAACCATGGGGGTGGAATTTGTCTTTAATATAAAGAAGTGTACTCTAAACAGTCTCCAGAGCCAGACTGCCTGGGTCCAAACCCTGGTCCTGCCATTTACTAGCTCTGTGACCCTAAGGAGTTTGCTTAAAGTTTTTGTGCTTCAGTTTCTTCATCTATAAAATAAGAATAATAAAGAGAGAGCCAGGTACACAGTAAGTACTCTATAAACCCTTGCTATTACTATTATTACTGACTGTTATTTGGCAGGCAGCAAATGTTCCCAGAGTGGAGGTTTTCACATCTGGACCAGAACAGGATTGTTGGGTTCACTCAGGGAGCACAGTGAGCATTGGCTCAGCTGATGTTGGAGATGCCATCCTAAAGGTGAATGTGTCCCGTCTGCTTGGGAAACCATCCCACCCTGTCTGCTCACTGCTCACGGTGTGTCAGCAGGGAGAGTCTGGTGTCCCTGGGGAGGGCTGCAGGCTGGCTGAGCAATCTGTAAAAGGGACCTAGTTCAGGACTGTCAGGGGGTGCACTCGAAAGCTATTCCCACTGTACAGATCGCAGTCGAGTGGGGTGAGTGAGAGTATGGGGTGGACAGAATCAGACTGTCTGCTTTGAATGCTGGCTCAACCACGTGCTAGCTGCCAACTTGAGAGTTGTTTAAGCTGTCTGTGCCTCAGTCTCCTACACTCTAAAATGGGATAACAGCAGTGCCACTCTCACAGCGTTGTCAAGAGGACTGCGCGCAACACATGTAAAACCCAGGATGGAACAAGCGCTTGACAAATATTGTTATTATGATCATGCCACAGAATCACTAAAGCTTAGGGCTGAAAACACCTGAACGGAGGCTGCAATCAAAGTCCAGAGTGGCTGGGGCCTGTCCAGAGTCTCACAGCCTGGGGGACTCCTCACTCACTTTCCTCCTTGTACTGCAGTCCAGCTCGCACTGACTGATCCACCCGCCCCCTGCAGCCCAAGGCATGGCTGATCGATTGGTGCCGGGACTGCAGAAGTGACCTGAACTAGGGCAGCTGGAATGGGAGGGCCAGAGCGTGGCAGGCAGAGCTGCGGGGCAACCTGACCAAGCAAGCAGGCCGTGAGCTCAGAGCAGGGCAGAGACAGGACAGAGGCAACAGTGACTTTATTAAGACATAATCAGATTAGCTCACCCCACTGGCCACAACTCTACTACATTAAAGTTCCTAGAGGGCACCTGTCCTTGCCTGCACCTCTGGCTTGGTTCCTACCCTTCTCCCCACAGCCTCACTTCCCCTCTGTCTTTTTCTGGGATTTGTCCAGCTTGTTCTCTCCTCAGAGCCCTTGTACTTGGCATGCGCCTGCCCCAGACAGCACGGGTCTGGCCCCTTGCTACTCAGCTCAACTCTCAAGGCACTTCCCTTCCCTTCCCTTGACAGCTCTACCTCGGGCACGCCCCATCCTTCTTCACCCATCAGCCTGTCAGCTTTTTTCACAGCCCCTATCACTATCTTAATTTACCCGAGTAAGCATTTGTTCGCTTGCTCACTGCCCATTTCTCCCTTGCAGAACACAAACTTCATGGAGTCAGGGACCTTGCCTTAAACAAGCCTCAACAGCGAGCACTTTAAAAAGTTTGTTGAATGAATAGATGAAGCAAAAACAGGTTGCAGAAGGATGAGGAGGCACAAGGGTGACCGCTTTGAGAGCTGGGTCAACTTCACAGGTCAGTAGGTGCATGGTCTGGGTGGGTGTGGCTGCTTTAAAGACCAGAGGCAGGACATGACACTTGCCCTGGAGAGGAGGAAAATCCCTGCAAGGAAAGAAGAGAAGAAATGAATCTTCCTTCATCCTCTCAGGAGAGCAGGGAGCTATATCACCCTGGCTGCAGAGCACCTACTCTCGCCCCAAATTAAGACAGTCGCCCCTTGGCATAGGAAGGGGACTGGCGCTAGGACCCCTAAGGATACCAAAATCCGCAGATGCTCAAGTCCTGGATATAAAATGGCATAGTATTTGCATATAATCTACACACAGTCTTCCACATACTTTAAATAATCTCTTGATTACTTACAATACCTAATACAACATAAATGCTATGTAAATAGTTGTCATCTGTACACGTTGACTACAGAGGCAACCGTCCTCAGCCTAACTACATCATCAGTCTGTGGTTGGCTGAACCTGAGGTCGTGGGGATCCGACTGTAGTCCACACCTCAGTGGCAGGAAGAGGCCTGAATCTGTAACTCTTCTCTGGATTGGGGTTTCAGATGCTCAGCCTCTAGATGAGGGAAAAGCAGGTTGGGTGGACTTTCTTCGATTCGCACTGAAGAGAATCTAACACAGGGTTCTACAAAGATGGGGCTTAAAATAAACACTTCTGACTATGGTTTCATAGAGTGGGGGAAATCTATGTATAGAGCTACAACTACTTGAAGCCAAGCAGAGCTAATCTGAGTGTCCCGAAATAGGGCGACCAGACACGTGAGGTTCCAATAAGAGTTTCTATCTTCATGTCACATTTGATTTCCAGCCCTGCATGGCAGCAACCTCAGATGAAGCAAACCAGGGTCATAAACATGCTCTCGAAAGGGAATGAGGGCTGCTCGGACCAGAGGCTCTGCACTGGAGACCCAGGAACGAAACAAAGAGAGAATGGGGTCCCTGCTAAGAGGTTTTTGGCATCCATCAGCCCACTGTCTTGACTTTGAGAGGTTTTTCCAGAAAGTATTTGGAAGGGATACCCTGGGTCTTTATGAGAACATTAATGCAACACCTTTAACAAGCGTTGGTAAAACATTTATAGATCCCTAATTACTCAGATTTCATTTCTAGGAAAAATCTCTCTGCTTTATAAAATTAATTTTTAAATGTTAATGCTAGTGGAGGAATAAGCAGCAGAGAAGTTAGGAACTGACTGAAAGAGGAACAAAAAATATTTCCCTATAAACATGCCCTTTTCAGTAATCTCCTTTCCCAAGAATTAACGTCGGGAGTGGAGGGAGGGTGGGAGGAAATAAGGCCCGCAGGACCATTTATGGGTACCAGGGCCACAGCTGAGGCTTTGAGGGCAAGGTTGTGCCCTAGAAAAAGTCACTCTCCCGACCTGAATTTAGGAATAAACGGTGCCTCCAGTTTTCGTAAGCGTTACCAGACAACCACTACCAAAATCCCCAAGGGTACGGAGGAGGAAGGTTAGTAAAGAGTTCCCTCGGCAAAGAAGGAACAAATAAAACATTCTCCCCTCCAAAGCTCTTGGCTGACGTTTCCCAATTCAACTTTACACAAAGCTCTGAAGCCAGCCATTAATATTCTTCATTTTACCAAATGGGAGAGAAAGATTACAATAAATGTGGGAACAAAACTCAGGAATTCATGGCCCCTGCTCCCCCGACCCAGCCTTGAAGCTTCCTTTGGCCTCAGGGGAGAGGCAGTTAGCTGGACATTCATTTTGTTTTAATCAGGATTTTTCCGTGAAATACCCTAAACCCCCTGGCACGACCCTGGCATAGCAAATCGCAGGAGGTTTTCCAGTCACTGTGGTAGGAAAACAGAGGGAAACGCACGCAGGTTTTTTTCTCGTTTTCCTCCTACCACCACCCAGCTCCTCTGTTTCTCGGGTGAGCTCAGCAGCACAAGTGCCTCGGATGATCTAGAAATTGCTTCCATATGCGGGCACAGGAAAGAATGTACTCACTGGCTGCCTGAGAAGGAAGTTCTGGGCAGCCTCTCTTTGCTGCCAGAAAACGTTTCTCAGGCCTAACGGAGCCACAAAGTGAGCCAAAGGAGAGCAGAGGGAGCATCCTCAATTTATGGATGAGGAAACTGAGGCCCAAGGGCACGCGGACAGTAACAGCGGTGGCGGTAGAAGTTGGGGCTCCCTGGTTCCATCCTCAAGTCAGAAACTGTCTTTCCCTCTTCTCCCTGCCAATCCCTGCTTCCGTCCCCATCGTCCCCTCCCCCTTCACACACACTAGAAGTGTCTGAAAGAGGGGCCTGTGGCTCATTTAGTGTCACAGCAAGTTGGCGTCCTGATCTCCAGGCCTGGGTGCTGGGGGCCAGCCCTTGGGGCAGGACAATCGGAACAGAGCTTGCTTTGGGAAAGCCGCTGGGAGGGCGCGGGGGGGCTCCGTTCACTCTCCGCGCTGGGACCCGCGCCAGGGTCCCCACGGCCTGGAGACCACTCCTCAGCCTCAGCGCCCTGGTAGTGCTGGGCGGGCCCAGGACTCGAAACAAAGACTCCATTTAGGATCCAACAGAGAGAGGTCTGCCAGCACCCTCTTCTCTACAGAAACCCACCACACAGAAACTTGGGGTGATTTAAGCCTGAATCACATCATCTTGAACTGCTGACCCGAGTGGGAAAACTCCGCGCAGTTTCAAATGAGCAGTAGTGGGAAGTCAGAATGCCCTCGCTTGTGTCCCCTGGGTGGCCTGCGCTGGGCTCCCCACACCACCTTCAAGCAAAGAGCCACGGCGAGCTGTGCCAGGGCCCACTTACAAGTCAAACCAGACAAACCTCAACTTTTTAAAGGCTTGCTACGCAGAGGACCTGAAACCCAGATGGGGTTTGGCAGTTCTGCTAAATAACCTGAATACTTCTGGGTCTTTCTTATCTACCCTGTCCTATCCTATGCTACATTTATGAGTCAAGTGTGTTAATGTGCCCTTCCAACAATGTTTTATTAACAACACCCCCATACATAATTAAGGTTATTATTATTAGAGTATTATTATTATAATATTCCAGTTGCAAGTGTTACTTAGGTAACATGGTCTTCTGATAAACATTTATCAGATACTTATTACATGCGAGACACAGAAGTAGGGGTATGACACTGCATATATCCCTATAATATGGCTCCTTCTTTCAGGGAGCTCAGAATGAAGGGGCCTCAGG
Source organism: Indri indri (assembly GCA_004363605.1). Classification (NCBI taxonomy): domain Eukaryota; kingdom Metazoa; phylum Chordata; class Mammalia; order Primates; family Indriidae; genus Indri; species Indri indri. The sequence goes on from RJWJ010012108.1 coordinate 25,914, forward strand.
TGCCCTGTATCATTGCTTATGCTTCTGTCTCACTACAAACCAAACACCCGTTTGACTATGAGCAACCATGGACCATGAGCAGGGCATGTGTCCTATTTGTGTCAGGACGATGCATCACAGACATCAACTGTTTCCTGTCCGAGCAGAATTCAGACTCGGCCTCCTACCCCTCCGACCCCATCCCCTCCGCTGCCTCCCTCCGCCACATCACCACCTCACCAACTTTCAGCAGTCGGGAATGAGGAAAACCTCTCCTGGAACTACGAAGCCTGGGTCACCGCGTCTCCTTTTGCAGAAATCTGCCAGGGCTACAATGAGACTGGTTTCTACACGCCTGACACATTTCTCTTTAAATCAGTATTTTTCAAAGTGCAAGTTGCTGCCCATTCTTTGGCTGTCAAATCCCTTTAATGGGTTGCAACCAGTTTTTTTTTTTTTTTAATAGAATAGAATAGAAAATATGTTGCATTTGGTAAACCTAGGGATTGTTTTATACAACTTTCGTTTTTGTTTCTGTTATCTATCTGTACTGGGTCTCGATGAAAAATGAATTTCTTATTGGGAGTCATGGTCAAAAAATGTTTCAAAGCCCCGGTTTAGACAACACGTATTTTTACATGATGGACTCTCTGCTCACAGATTCCTTTCCAGACACTGCACCCGCCATTCCCACTTCATGTCTGTCACTCAAGTGGGCAAACGGGGGCTCTACTCCGAGATGCCTCTTTTTTTTGCTGGTTAAACTCTAAAACAATTGTAGCCTCTTAAATTTAAATTTTCTCTCTTAAAAATATTTTGACTCTCGGAAGGGTTGAAGGGATTCATCATCCTCTGTTTTTCCAGCCCCTGGAATCTACACAGTGTGCGGTTCCGTGCCTATGGCCTCTAAATTAGAACTGAGTTTATTTCTATAGTTATTCTACCTTAAGCCCTTTTGATGTACCTCACGGGAAAAAAAAAGGAGGAACTCACTGGACCGTCTTATGCAACAGGGTCAGTTAGAGCACACCCTGCCCTCTAGTTCCTCCAAGCACGCAAGCCAGTCCAGGTTTCGAGAGAGAGTTCAGCAGTTTATACCAGAGCTGGGACAGTAAGTTCAGGAGAAGGTGGGGCCCAATCTGCAACCAGCCCAGCCTGGCCTGCCACAGGTACCTCCATACTCCTTGTCCACTCAGGGGAGCTGGAAGCCACTCTCCGCACCATCCAGGTTTAGGGCAGTAGCCTGCACAGGCCCAAAAGGCCTGGCTTCGCATGAGGCTGGCTGATGCTGACGCAGCAGGATGTGCCCCCAAAACAGTCATTCTAACCAAGGACAAGGCAGGGAGACCACAGACGTGGGAATCAGAAACCTCTAAATTTGAATCCTAGCTCTGCATCTAGTTTCTTGCTTGATTCTAGAGAGGTCTGGGGTCACATCGGAAAAACACAAAGAACTCCCTTTGCCCTCTGACCAACAACAATGTCCCATGGACTTCTCTGAAAACCTTCCCATATCATCTTGGGCTTAAGAATGCAGTTGGTTTTATCATCTCTTCTCAGCTTTATATTTTGTTCTTCCCTGGGCTTGGAAAGATGACCAGATAAACTGCCAGCAGAGAAATCCCCACCAGGGCTGCCATGAGACCCAGGCCGATGATACCTTACAGCCCTCCCCTCTCCCACCTCCCTGCCTGGGCCATTTTGAGGCCATCTAGCTCAGAGATGAGGAACACAGCTCTGGACTCCCTTCCAGCCCAAGGTTTCTGTCTTTATGTGCGAAAGAGCTGACCTCCTCTCCAAACTTGCCTGTGAGAATCCCAGCCATTGCTCTGTAGGTACAAAGGTTACCTGTGGCCATCCTTGGTGATCTAAGCCCAGGAGCGGCAGTCCTGGCCTTGGTGATGTGGCACTGGGTTGGAGGGCCTCGAGGAGGGGCTTAAAGCTCTCCATCCCAGCAGTCTAGCAGGAGCCCCGCAGCTTGACACCTCTCTGACCCCCAGGCCAATATGGCCACATCTTGGCTGAGGCCAAGCTGCCTAATAATTGCTCATGGCAGCAGGTTTTGAGATACATTTTTCTTTATGGAAAGGAAGCGGCCATTTCCCTCTTTTTCCTGCCCCTCCCCCCAACTCTGCTATGCACAGCCAGTTTGATTCCTTCACCTCCAAAACAACTACTTGAACCAGAGGGCGTCTGCTTTCCTACCAAGGACTGCCTAGAAGGCAGAGGCTGGTCAGTGCAAACTCCACAGGACAGCTGCCACTTGAACCCCTCGCCCCACTGTGTTCTGTACCTGAAGGAGGTTTTCACCTGCATTTTTCACATCTTTAAGGTACTGTTAACCTTGATCCTGCCCAGTAATGAAACAGACCATTCAATGTTTTGCCTATATATTTTAAGAGACAAGGTCTCACTCTGTCACCCAGGCTATAGTACAGTGGCACAGAGATAGCTCACTGCAGCCTCGAACCTCTGGGCTTGGGCGATCCTCCTGCCTCAGTCTCCTGAGTAGCTAGGACTACAGGCACATGCCACCATGCCTGGCTAATTTTTTAAAAACTTTTTTGTAGAGACAGGGTCTTACTATATTGCCCAGGCTGGTCTCAAACTCCTGGCCTCAAGTGATCCTCCCACCTTGGCCTGCCAAAGTGCTGGTATTACAGGGGTGAGCCACCACGACTGGCCTTGCCTGTAATTTATAATAAGAAGAAAATCATTTATAAAATATTTTCTGCAATCTCAGCAGGGGGACAAGAACTGGACAGGAACTCAGCCCAGGCTTGCATTCTTGTCTCAACTCTGCTACCAACTGGCCTTTGGCCTCAGGCAGGTCACCTGACTTCTCTGGGGTTCTGTTTCTTCACCTGCAAAATGGGAGGTTGGGCAAAATGATCTTCACACTGCTTCCCAGCTCTAACATTCTGGGATATACATTTTTAGAACAAAAAGTTTTGCATTTTTCAGTTAAGTATTACATTCCTTCCCCACCAGCAGAATGTAACATGTTATGCATTGATTCTTGAGAACATAATGTGGTACCAATCAATGACACCAGTCTTTGGCAGCATTTGTGACACTCTAGAAATATTTTCTTCCTCATCAGAGACCACTGAGGTCTTAGAGGGTATTTAGAATGTATGTCTGCGATGGGTATCAGGTGTTAAATTGGACAAATCAGAGCAAAATTAATGCTGGACCCAAAACACTGTACCAAGAGCAGGTGAATCAGCAGTGAGTCTTCATTGCTTCTGGTCACCCTTTTCACAGTGGGTTGGTGGTCCTGACCCAGAAGCATGCTGGAAACAGAGGAACAGAAAGTCCAAGCCACTGCCCCAGGATACTGTGTTAGTGGTCAGCCGGCTGCTTGAAGAAAGCTAGGGCTACCTATGTCCTTTAAAACTGAATATCCTATACTGGAGATGCAGGAGGGTATCGTGGTTCAGAGTGGGCTAAAGCCACCCACCTGGACTGAATCTCAACCCTGCCAAGTTAGCCGTATGAAATTGGGCGAGTTGATTAACCTCAAATTCCTCACCTGTAAATGGAAAGAATAATGCCAGCCTTATAGGGTGGTTATGTGGGTTCAATGAGTTAATTTAGAGCATTGAAAACATTACCTGGTACATAGTGAGCTATGTTATTATTATCATTACTTCTCCAAAAATGATTACTGGAAATATAGGCAGGAATAAGTCAGAAATCCCTGACTTCAGTGACGTGGGCAAAGTACTGCTGAGTGGTACCCAGGCAGGCAGGAAATTAGGAAACAGTCCCCTGATGTAGACACCTTATGTTACCAACGCATTCCTGGGAAATAAGTAAAATTTTGGTAAATTAATTTCGTAATTCCACTGACTTCCAATATAACTGAAGAAGTGTTCTATTTCTACACTGGTTTAATTGTTGGCAATAGTTTCTAACATTTCAGTGTCCCAGAGTTCTTAGTCAAGTAGTTAATAAGCCATTAAAACAAAAGTGAGATAACGGCTCTAGAAGAACACACGATTTCATTCAGCTGGCATTTATTAGGCACCAACTATATGCCAAGTATTGTGCTTGGCACTGGGGATAAAGAGGATAAAAGTTGCCATTCTCTGCCAACAAGCAGTTCACAATCTAATGGGGAGACAGATACTCAACACACTATTAAAGAAATTAACCGTCACGCTGGAAAGGAGTAGGGAAGGGTTTTGAAGGAGGTGACGTGTGAACTACGATGCAAGAGATGACAAGGAGTTTTCAAGGGGAGGAGGGGAGGGCACTCCTGCTAGAGTAAGCATGAGATGGGCCTCCTCTTCTCTGTTTCCTAGTGGGTTTTCCCTAAAGGCAGACCACAGCACGTTCCTGGCACTTCCAGGGCCCCCGCCCAGCAACCTTGTTAGCACAGGGGTCCCCTGCCCCACCCCATACCCCAGCGCACTGCTGGAGCTTCTCCCTGCAGCTCAGAACCACCAGATCCTTTTTCTTACTTCACTGCTGGCCTCTGCACTTCCCCCATCACCAGGAACCTTCCCCCTTTTCCTCTCCCCTTCTGCGCTGCTACGACCAGAGCTGACAGGGAGCACAGGGAAAGCTTCTACTAGAATTCTACCATGCTTTCTTGTGCATCTGAGTTAGAACTCAGCCCCAGTCACAACCCTACCTACAAATGGTGACTGGGCTCTCTACAGCACCAGTCCGAAGGTTCAGCTTCCCAGGTAGACGAGTTTGTCTAACCTCTCTGTAAGGCAGAAAGTCCATAGGAACACCAGTGACCAGGATCTTTCCGTGTACAACTGTAGGCCCCGTAATGTCAGAGAAACAAGAGCAGTGCACAGTTCCTGCTGGCTGGCTGCCATCCCACATGTCTGCCGCTGAGCCAAAACAGCAATGTGTTGTTCCTTACACCAGGGGTAAAGTTATAAACAGGACACTCAACCAGCAATGGCCACAGCCACAAACCCTGTGCTAATAAGGTTGCTGGATGGGGGCCCCAGAAGTGCCAGGAACATGGTAAGCCAGACTAGGCTGTGGTCCACCTACAGGAAAAACTCACTAAGAAATACAGATAAGAGGAGGCCCACCTCATGCTTACCCTCGCAGGATGCCCTCCCCTTGAAAACAGGTCAGAACTTAGTGGTGATGCCCCATATGGGTATTTTTATTCACTCCCAGGAATCACGGCAATAATAGTGAACCTCCTGTAAACCACTTACTTACAGTTACCTGCATGTAATGTTTTGTATGAGTCTGTACAAAGTATTCATTAGTGAGCAATGACCTCTGCCCTCTAAGAAGCTGCAAAGGCTGACACATATAAAACTACAGCAATATAGGATGGGTGTGGTGGCTCACACCTGTAATCCCAGCACTTTGAGAGGCCAAAGAGGAAGGATTGCTTGAGGCCAGGAATTTGAGACCAGCCAGAGCAACATACTGAAACCTCATCTCTACAAAAAACAGAAAATTAGCCGGGTGTGGTGGTGTGCACCTGTAGTCCCAGCTACTCAGGAGGCAGAGGCAGGAGAATCGCCTGAGCTCAAGAGTTTGAGGTTGCTGTGAGCTATGATGATTCCACTGTATTCTAGCCTGGGCAGCAGAGCAAGATCTTGTCTCAAAAAAACAAAACAAAAAAAACGCCCAAACCCAAAAACTATAGCAATATACTGACTTTTCCAATGAAGTTTGGAATTAGTGCTTCCTGGTTATATCTAAAGAGCTGCTTAAAAGGAGTAAGCCAATGACGTGCATATGCACGTATGTGTATATATGTGCTCACATGCACTCATGTGTGGTAGATGGCAAGGACAGATAGTTTCAGGGTTGTGCACTTATGTGCATTAATACAGAATAAGGGTGTATACATATAGTCAGGTAGGGTGATTTTTATTGGATGTAACTAAAAGAAACTGCCAGGCATACCTGGACAGCTTCTGGCTCAGATCCCATTCCCACAAATACTATTACCAAAAAAAAGTGTAATAGAAAGAGTTTAGTGTTTCAGCTAATGTTCTTTCTTCAGCAAGTATACAATGAAATTCAAGTATAATTGAAGGACTCAATGAGTTTGCTAAAATATAATTGGATCTTTATATATTACACAAACACTATTTTAGCTAAATGAGAAATGTGATGGACATATACTTCTCTCCCTTATTTATTAAATACATAGTCAAAACAGGCAAAGTAAGATTTCAGCCTCCTCAGATCTCTAACTGGCAAGTTACAATGTTAACCGCTGCATTGTTTAAATGGCACCTTATTTGGAGATGTTAACTGTCTGTCCCATCCGAGGCATCGCAGACATCCTAGACCTAGCCTCTATCTCCTCCCTATTCCTGCAGATTCCTCTACTCTACCTCTGCACAGTTTTATTGTTGCCAAGGAAGCCTGACTACTAGGCAACAAAGCTGGGGTTAGAACACAACTGGTGAACTCCTCTACTGCCCTTTTCACGTTACCATTCTGCCATTAGCAGAGGATGTGATGCAAAAGAAACCAAGTAAGAGTTAGCTGATATCAGGCCTTAACCTGAAAGTGACTTAATTTTCAGGAGTCTACACTATCTCTCCGGATTGATGGACAGCCAAAACCAGGGATAGAATGAGGGCAGGGAGGGGGACCTATTCCTCAGGCATCAGCATATGGGGGCCTCAAGAAGATGCAAGTTTTTACAAATTCCAGCGCCCAAAGTGTGGCATGTAGTAAGAGAAAGAGTGCCAACAACAGCCCCTGGGCAGCTCTGGCTGGAAACGTAATGCAGCCCCCTGCCAAAGTTAGCTCCACATCAGAGCCTGCCAGGCACTTGGAATCCAGTCCAGGCTTAGGATTCTGGCTAGTCAGGGCAGGCAGATTTCTGGACTCGAAATTGACCTATATTTTTAAGTGGTAGAGAGTTCAGGGTCCCTCAGAAATAAGTCACACATGGAGACTCAGGGTCTAGAGATTTTCCTGTCCTCATCAGACTTCCCATCTTATTGTACCAAAGTCTCCATCAACATAGACTGTTGAGAACCATCCGAACAGGCTACATTCTGTGACCTCACTCAGCCCCCGCAGACCTTCGGGTTCTGCACGAGGACTCATCATTCTGGGGAACTCCCCTGGCTGCGCTGGATCAGGACTTCAGCCTCAGCCTCTCCTGGGAGCCTGTCTTCTCCCCGATTTAGCACAGCTTGCTCTAGTCAAGATGTGTCCATGTGCCTGCTTAGTCTGCGGTGTTTCAATCCTGGCAGTCTGGCAGAAAGTACAGACTGATCTTTCAGGCGACAGTGGTCTGGACAATTCAGCCTCATTCAGGTGACCCAGCCCTTAGGGCATACAAGTGATATGTTCTTTTTAAAAAGGGACTTCCTTTTGTGAATCTTCCTAGCCATTAAAGCACTAACATTAAAAAGAGTAACACTCTATTATGGCAGATACCACAGACTCAAAGGGTTTTTTAATTTTCACTTCCAACTTCTGCTGCCCAAACACAGTCTTTTTGCCATCTGTGTCAGGTTAGTTACAAAGCACTGTTATTATTCTGGGCTACACAATGTTGGCCCAACCTACCCGAATACAAGAAATTTTGCTGATTGATTTAGTTATTCTGTTCATATAAACGAATCCAGTCGTGCAGCTGTTTCTGATTAACCAATGTACGGTTGGAGTTATATACAAATAATTTCATAATGAACTCAGCAACTACAAGGAGATGAGAAGTGGAATCTAGTCTCACCTCCCAGAAAAACAAGCAGGGGCAACGAGGGCAGGGGCTTTCAATAACAGTCCAGGTTTAAATTCCTATCTGCTATGATTCACTTTTTCCTCTTTATGTAATTCAGCATAATTTATAACCAATGCTTTCAAAGAACCTTTGTCTTTCTACTTTTGGATTCAAGAGGGAAGCACAGTTACCATTGCAGGCTTAAAATCCCTTTAAAATTTCCCAACATTGTACTTCATAAGTTTCTGTTTTTCCCATTAAAACATTTATATTTCCTGAGACAATTTCTTAAATAATATACTTTTAGAAGAGGAAAATTGGGATTGAAAGGTCTGTATTTACTTTATTATAAATAGAAATCCAGTGTTTCATTTTAATACAGAACAATTAAGCTCTGTGAGTTTAGCTATAGTTTTTCTTTTCCAATTCTAGAAGACAAATCATATATACACATTAGAAAATTAAGGAAAAGAGAGGGCATGAAAAAAATTTTTTTAAAGGTAGAGACAGTGACAAGTGCTCCCTAAAGAAATCATTTGAAACAAAACAGGAAAAAGAGATTAGAAAGTTTATACTTGTAAAATGAATTATGCTGGCAAGGATATGGGGAAACAGATATTTTCAAATAGTGTCAGTGAGACTGTGAATTACTACAACTTTTGGAAAGTGATACCACTCTGGGGATTCTGACAGACAGAAATAAAAGCTTCTGTGTGTCGGCATGTTCAAACACACACACACACACACACACACACACACACACACACAGAGGCATCTTCCAAGAAGAACCATTGTAGTAGAAAAAACTTGAAACAATATGAATGGTTAAATAAATTATGGAATATTAAGTAGCCATGGCATAAATGAGTTTTTCAGTCTGGAGAGAATGTCTGTGATGCTTTGCTGTATTGAAAAAAATAGTAGCCTAATATGTATAATATGATTCTATTTTTAATAAAAATGCTATATGTACTTACACATAGTTACATAAGCAAGGAGAAACTTGAGGAAATGATACTGTTGATTACCTCTAGGGGTTAAAAGTTGAGGAAGATAGGAGAAAAATTATTAACTTTTCTTTATATACTTCTATCTTTTTTGTCACCTTCAATAGAAATTCATGTTTTTGTAATATGAACAAATTAAAAACTACAATATAATTTTTAAAAGCGATGGAGTAACATTTTTATTACAAATGCTGAGCACTTGGCCTGGTGGTTAGCAAAACCTCTTCCAAATTTTCAGAGACAACATGTTGTTTTTGTTCATTTGGTCTCTCTGCATAGGAAGGGGAAGAGTTGGAGGGAGGCTGGGCATGGAGGGGTGGGAAACAGATGTTACCTCGTTTCCTTTTGGTTTTTTGTTTTTATTAATTGACACATAATAATAGTACATATTTATGCAGTATAGCGTGGTATTTCAATACCTGTATCCATTAACCAACCTTTGGCTATCACCCCTCACCCTACCCTTCCCAGCCTCTAGTAACCACTATTCTTCTCTCAACTTTCATGAGATCAACTGTTTTAGCTTCCACATATGAGTGACAACATGTGCCATTCATCTTTCTGTGCCTGGCTTAACACAATGTCCTCTGAGTTCATCCATGTTGCTGCAAATGAAAGAATTTCATTCTTTTTAACGGCTAAATAGTATTCCATTGTGTATATATACCGTATTTTCTTTATTCATTCATCCGTTGATGAGCACTTAGGTCGTTTCCATATCTTGGCTATTTACAACATGTTTTATTATAGCAAAGTAGAGATGATATACACATGAATTCTGTACAGCAAGGAATTTTATAGTCAAAAGAATACCATAATACCATCCTCATAGTTCTTTAACCAAATGAGATTTTTTTTTTGCCTCTTCTATTTCTCTCATATCCTCATCAAAAAGAGAAAGTTAAGAGGAGTGATTATGTCTAAATAAGGTTCTAGCTCTGAAATCTTATAAAATATTATTCAAATTCAGCCCTAATTTTAGCAATAGTTTAATTTTTAGATTTTTCTCAAACAAAATGTGAGGCTTTAAAAAAAAAAACAACAACAACAAAAAACAGTGTAGCTGGGTACAGCAGCTCACTCCTGTACTCCCAGCACTTTGGGAGGCCAAAGCAGGAGAATCACTTGAGGCCAGTTCAGGACCAGCCTGGGCAACGCAGAGAGATTCTGTCTCTACAAAACATAAAAAAAATTAGCCGAGTATCGAGAGGGGCACATCTGTAGTCCCAGCTACTTGGGAGGCTAAGGTGGGAGGCCCAAGAGTTCCAGCCTGGGCGACAAAGTGAGACCCTGTCTCTATAAAAAACAAAAATGAACAAGAACAAGACCCTGCCAGTGGTAAACCCGGCGAAAAGAACAGCGTGAAATTTTACTCACAAAACCTGAGATTATTTAAACTGACATTCTGGGTTCTTTCTTAAACCATGCATGACAATCAAATTCTGGGTCTAATGGACAAGAATAGGCCCTGCTTAAAATAAACTGCTTTACTACATTTTAAAAAGGTTTTTAAAAGGCCTTCAACCACTTTGCCTTTTTCTAGACCCTCAAAAATCTAATTAGAAATTTCAGCACTATCTGAAAACTTGTCTTAGTGTCCCTCAGCCTGTCTTCTGAAACCTGCGAAAGAAAACTGGCTCAGCCTTTTTTTCTCCCCGCACACCCTCCTCTCTCTCCATCACTGTGGTCCTTCCTGGAAGCCCCAGCCCCAGCACTCCTAGCAGTGCACACATGTGTGCTGCTTAGGAGATATGGGCCTGTTTAAGGGCAGTCCATTTTTATTCTCGTATATCTCAGGGCTGATCTGACTGTCTCCATTATTTAAGTATCCATCCTCATAACACAAGACTACTGTGGTTAAGACACTGATCTCACTGTTTACATTCTTAGAAAATAAATAGTTAGAGTACATGTTTTCTCAAGATCTTCTTCAAGGTCTAAAGGTTCTCTACTTTCAGAATCTATTCTGCAGCAGGGATGTGGAGGGGAGTCTCCGGGTTTCCTGAATCTTACTTGACAGCACGTTCAACAGTTCAACAGCACAGCCTGAGCAAGAGCGAGACCCCGTCTCTACTAAAAAAAATAGAAAGAAATTATCTGGACAACTAAAAATATATAGAAAAAATTAGCCGGGCATGGTGGCACATGCCTGTAGTCCCAGCTACTCGGGAGGCTGAGGCAGGAGGATCGCTTGAGCCCAGGAGTTTGAGGTTGCTGTGAGCTAGGCTAACACCATGGCACTCACTCTAGCCAGGGCAAGAGAGTGAGACTCTGTCTCAAAAAAAAAAAAAAAAAAACAAAAAAACAAAAAAACAGTTCAACAGCACATCCCTCCAAGAGATGGTCAGATTTCTCTCTTGGGCCCTTCCAGGCCTAAATTTTTCAGTCAATGTACGCAATCTCTCACATACATCTATAAAAACTCCTTGGAAGATTTCAGAAACAGGCTGGGGTGACACACAGGTGGCTAAAAAGCCAGAAATTCAACCAGTTGCCCGTGTGGTCTGCATAGTGCCAGCAAGATGACTACAGTTATTCTGTCACTGAATTGGTTGATTGCTTGAGCATGATTAGCAAGAGCTACAGGTGACTGATGGTCACGGAACTGGCAGTGTAAATGCTAATGGGTGACTGTGGACAATCAACAGTGGACCTGTTAAATATATTCCTACAGCAGAATTCTGTTAAAAATAATATGGTAGCAGTATATCCAAGAAATGCTAAAAAGTAAAGCAAGCAACATGCAAACAGTACCTGTGTAACACAATCTCAAACATGTGAGTAGATGCGGTGGGTGGAGGAGGGAGAATAGGAGGAATGTAACAAACTGTTTAGCTGTTATAAATGAGATAAGGTGTACACACTACATATTTAAAGCGATCAGGTATTGCTTATGAGAGAATACATATAAATAAATCTAAACATACATAGATACGTATTTAAAGGGAGCATGGATTGCCTATGTAAGAAAAATTAAAAATATATAAAATAAACATTTACTTTAAGTTGTAATTGATACCACTGGCCCAGAAAACTATTTGGTTCTGAATTTTCCGTTTTATTGACCATTTCCTTCCTGCTGCAAAAACCCCTTACCTGGGGGAACCGTTTATCCCCCTAATACAAAGGAGTCCGTGGCCATCTAGGGGAAGCTAGTGTCCTTCATTATGCTCGGGTTGTGCATCTCTTCTCAGCCAAAGCACCGGGTGCAAAACCCATGGGCACAGAATACCAACTTTAATTTGTGTGGAAGTGAACCAGATACAGGTATTAGACCAGGAAATGTCACTTCTTCAGTTCTACAATAATAATTCCCATCTTCCTCACAAGAACACAAAATCTTATTCCTTTATTATAAGAATCATTGTTATTTTTCAATTTGGAAGATACAAGAAAGCTAATTATGTATATGAATTTTAAAATGTCGCTATCTATCTATCTATCTATATCTCAATCCATGGTAAATGACCACTCTTAAGATGAAATTTGTTTCCTAGCATCTTCAGAAACCAAATATTCTTCTGCAAAACAAAGTTGACCTTCGTGAAAAAACCACTCACCTCAAATCTTACCAAGTGGCAGGAATACACCGCCATTTAACAAACATTAATTGACAACTTACCATGTACTCCCTACTATTCTGAGGGAGTATAAAAATGATTTTCTTTTTTTAAGGAGTGATTGCCTCAAAAGAGCTTACAATTTGATAAGGGAGAAGGGACACATACAAGTGACTGCAGTACAGGATAGAGTGGAATTCAAGCCACAGGTGAGGCCCAAACCAACAGCAAGGGAAACTCACTAAAGAGGGAGGGGTCACCGAATGGAGGAGAGCATTGTGGCTCTTCAGAAGCATTCTCTTACAAGGTGAACCATGTCTTTCAAAGCTATTAATACTAAACTAATGAACTCTGTAGATAACTGGGTCTGTTTATTTTAACTACACCCTTCATTAACTGAGTATTAGCAAAGTCTGTTATTTTGACTTCTCAACAATTATTTGTGACCAATCTGAATATTCTATAGGATTACAAGGGGCCATGTGGGGGGGAGGAATGGCAGTGCAAAGGCACCGCGATGGGAGCGGAAAAGCGCGGTTTACCTGGAGCCCAGAACATGGAAAGCAGTGTCTGATAAGGCTGATGGGGAAATTAAAGGGTAAAACTGAAGTGTTTGGAATCAGAATGCTCCAGGTTTGAATACTAGCTCTGTCGCTAGCTGTGTGACCTTGAGCAAGTTACCTAACTTCTCCCAGCCTCAGGTTCCACATATATTAATAGAACCAACCTCACGGGGTTGGGTGAATATTAAATGATTCACTTAAATGGCACATAGTAAGCGGCAATGTTAAAGAAAGGAAGGAAGGAAAAGAGTGAGAGAATGGAAGGAAGAAAGGAAAGGAGAGATTTTTAAAAGCTTGGGCCAGATCATAGCAAGCTTTGAAAAATCTCACTTAGTTACATTAACATAATTGAGAGACAAAAGGAAATTAAAAGAAGAAATTGAGTTATGCTGGAAAGATGGCATATTAGAAGAGAAAAAAATATGTATCCGTAGTAAACAATACTAAAGTGTTACATAGCAACATACTCTTACAATGTGAACCATGTTTATCAAAGCTAACAAAAATTGTAGCTAATTGTATCTCCTATTTATTTTAGCTACATTCTTCTTTTACTGAATGTTAGCAATGTCTATTATTATTGAATTCTCAACGAGTATCTGTGATCATTCTGCAGACTCCGTAATGCTGAACATATTTCCCAGGACTCAAAGTTCCCTGACCCTTGGCCAAAGAAGCAGCAGTGGTACCCCCACCTCATGGGCTGTGACCAAAGCACCTTGGCCTGGGGCAGGTGGTCTAATCCACAGATCACCTCCACAGTGATGGTGGCCACTGTGTGACTGCCACAACATGTTAACTTGGTACTTCCTGGTGTCAAAAGGCCAGGAAAGTGATACAATTTGTCTTTGCTTCCCCGTCTTTTATATGTCCTGATAACCTCAGCAGAGTAGGTTTTATTGTATACTGCATGCTGTAAGCCCCTCGATAGTAAGATTCTTCTCAGTGAGATGTCTCCTTTTCAGGGCTGTTAAGAGAATACATGAGATGACTGATGTGAAACACTCAGTAAATGACAGACAACCAAGGGATTATTGTATATTAATTCATCGAGGCCTGGCATGGCAGCTCACACCTGTAATCCTAGCACTTTGGGAAGCCAAGGTGGGAGGATTACTTGAAGCCAGGAGTCTGAGACCAGCCAGGGCAATACAGTGAGACCCCACTTCTACAAAAGATAAGAAAAAATTAGCCGGGTGTGGTGGTGCACACCTGTAGTCCTAATTACTTGGGAGGCTGAGGCAGGAAGATCACCTGAGCCCAGGAATTTGAGGTTACAGTGAACTAGGATGAGGCCGATGCACTCTAGCCTGGGCAACAGAGTGAAACCCTATCTGAAGAAAAAAAATTATATAAAAAACAGTTCCTTGGGAGGCCAAGGTGGGACGTTGACTTGAGGCCAGGAATTCTCAAGTGTGTTAACACAATAATGAACTTAATACAAATGTGTTAAGCAGAATAGTGTTACTCAACCAACTGAAGATATTCTGGGGGCTTTGGTAAGCCCAGAGTTTTTACCATTCAAAACTGTGTAAGAGACAGTTAAATTATTTTGACCTGACCATAATACCTACAGCATGAGGAATCACTGACAAATGTCAGGGCTGGGCAATACAACTAGGCTAAGTGAGGAAGTACTCTTTTGTCACAGGGAGATGAAACCTGAACTGTTCCTCAGTTGGAGCAGTGACGGTAGAACATAACGTGAATGTGCCTATTAATCTTCCTATGCCTGGCCCATAGTAAACACTTAGAAATGGACAAACGAATGAAAGACTGTCTTCCTCCAGCTGGAAGAAACTTCACTTTCTGCTAAATCTCCTGTATTTGCTGTACCTTTTTCACCTTATTCACCACATTCTGCCTTGCATTCCTGCTGTTTGAAACCGTGTCTCATCTCTACCAGAAGGTAAGCATTCAGGGGCAAACTCCTTCTCTTTCTATGTCTCCCTTTCTACTCCTAGCACGGAGCCTGGCGCGGACCTCTAGCAGGGACCCACCATGCTCAGTGAGCATCTGGCTTGATTCCAACTGCGACCTGAATCAATATGTGGGTCCTGGCTAGTCACAGGCGTAAATAAGCCTGCCACGCCTTTGAGAAACATAGTATAACCGTGGATTGTTGGGAAACAGCAGCAGAGAGACCTCAGTGTGGAATCATCAGGAATTCAGTAGACCACATGGAAAGGAAGGCTTCAGGAAGACCACAGCTCTGGGAGGTAGAATTCCAAATCTCAGATGCTTAAAAATAGAGGAGTTTTAGCAACAAATAAAAGGCACTTTTGTTTCATTTTATTCTCCTGGTGTATGTTGTGGAAACCACATATGTTTCTAAAATTACAACCATACTTAAGAACACCTTGAAATACCAAAGACAGTGACAGAGACACAGTAATGAATACTGACCACAAAAAGAGGTTCATGCCTGGCTAGAGCACCTGAGACAGTAAATTTCAAAGGTAAGGGCATACCGCCCTCTCTTCACCACCTGCCTTTCTGCTCATTGTCACTTTTGTGTCTTGGTGCTATGCAGTGCATGGTGTCTGGGTGGCGTGGTGTCATACTGCTTTTTGCTTCGCACCCCATTATCTCACTTGATCCTCACACCCTGTAATGGATGAAGAACAAAGGTTATCAACCCCATTTCTTGGATGAGATAAGTGAATCTTAAGTTGCATGATATGCCTAAGGGCACCAGAAAGTGGCTGAACACACAGTAGACACTTAATTTGTGGAATGAACAAATGAAAAAAGGCATGAATCCCTTCAACTGGAAATACTCTCATTTTCTCTAATGTCCCAGAATTTGATCTTACCTTGCTTACAAACCTCTTTGTTCTACATCACACAACCTAAAAGAGTTTTATGTGTTTTCAGGGAGCCAACATTATGGCAGGGAGCCAAAGTTATGGAGCAGTTGGGTAGGTCCCAGGGAGGAAGATTATGTTATTTAGCTGTTTTAATAACATCTGCAGAGTCTAGTCTGCACACTTCCATTCAACAAGTAGCTGGGGATTCGTCGAATATAACATCCCCAGGTCCCTGAGAAACTCAGCACGTAAACAGCAGCAGCAGGCAGTGTTGTGAGCACAGTAAAGAGGAATTAGATGCGGAGTGCTGATAGCTTACGTGGGGTTTTCTCAGCTCAAGAAGTTAGAAGGTAATTTACAAACTGAAATAGAAAATGTCTTGGAGTTATTTTGCCCATTACAGAAATGGGCATTTTTGAGGATGAAAAAAAATCTACCAACGACTCAAAATGAAGCTACACTATTGTTTCGAAATTGTTCTGAGAAACTGGCAAAAGAAAACCCACCCAGGGTGGAATCTGTTCACCGGCTCTGCGGCTGCATCCGCCTGGAGTCTGAGGCGACACGCAGCCAGGGATTGGGGAGTGGGACGGGGGTGTCCAGTGAACATCTAGGGGCCAGAACTGACACTCGCTTTCCAGAAGAAGTGACCAAGTCCGCTTAGTCACTGCCGACAACTTGAGAGGCTTCCCAGAGAACTCAGATAAGCCCAGGAGCCCGTGTCCCAGGAAGGAATATTCCGTTGGGATTAAGCAGGACCAGAAGACCTAGACAGGCTCAGTTCCTCACCAGACACACCCTTTGTTAATCTCAGAGTTCAAAGTCTAACCAACCACCAGTTAA
>RJWJ010012109.1:0-42724 GCA_004363605.1 Indri indri
GCACACGTGTCCCCCAGCCTGCCCCTGAGAGAGCCAAGCCCGAGGGGTCCAGCCCAGTGCTCACAGCCCGGACTGACGCCTGAGAAAGGGCTTCACGCTGGAGATTTTTACCTCCAGCCGCTGGGCAGGAAACAGGCACGCATTCATGCCACTGTCCCCAAAACAGGTGAGGATGTTTCGCAAACCAAGGCAGCGGGGCAGCCCCAGGCCGTGCTCCCCCACCCCTTCTGGTCCTGCTGCGCCCTTCTCTTCGTCCTGGCAACGAATTCCAGCCCTCGTCGTTCTCTGTGACTCACACCTTCGACAGATGCTCACTGAAGAACCCACCGCGGGCCCTGTGCTGGCCGCGTGTGGCTTTGAAAGACACTCGTATGGTCCCACAGCTGGAGGTGCTGACATCCGGGTGGGGGGAAACGAAAACAGGTGAGAAACAGACGGGACCTGTGCGATGGTGACGGGAGGAGGTCGGGCCGTGTGGGAGACAGAGACCTGCGGGGTGTCCAGCAAGGCAGGCGCCCAGCGGGAGGAAGACGAGGGGAGGTGAGCGGCAGCCTTCCTGACTCCCCCGGTCACAGCGGCCACGTCCTCGTGTGCGTGGGTCCAAGCGGTAACACCCAAATATATTTTGTTAATTGCTCTCTTGAGAGGATGAATGGGAGAACACGGTGCGGAATGACTCACACCCTCTCAAGGAGGACCTGGAATAATTTAACGTGGACAGATCCAAAACCAGGGCTGTCACTCTCCCGGGAAAAAGCCACAGAAACTCCCCAAAGCGAAAGACAAGCGGAGTCTATTTTAACTGTTCATCCCCCCTGGACATGCCCCGACTTGGGCCTCTGTTTGTGGATGTGAGTCCAGAGGAAATTCCCAAGGTACTCACATTTCCTCCTCTCTCCTCTTTCTCCCACTTTCACTGGGGAGAAAAAAAAAAAGTTCGACTGCTGTCTGCGCCCCCTTTTGCTGTCTGCGTCTGTCGGCCCCCCGCCCCGTGCCGTGCTGTGCTGTGCCCGTGTGCGTGTGAATGCCATGAGCCCTGACTCATGAGGCTGGCACGAGCACCATGGCAAAGCCTGGCTGTGCCACCGAGCGTCGCGGCGGGGTGTGGAGGCCGAGCCGCGGGCGGGAGCGGGGCGTTCGTGCTCCTGTGTCACTCCTGCCCCTTCCCGCCCCGGGGGGCTGCTGTGCGTCTCCGCTCCGTGACTCACCAGTCTCTGCGTGTCCCCCAGAGACAGCGTTTGTGCCTGTGTAGGGGATCCGGGGGAGGAGGAGGCAGGCTGGGAACCGGTGACAGTAAGGACACCCTAAAGCTGTATGATTTTCTGAAGGAAAGAGCGACCGCCTCTGAAATATTCGATTCTGGAATTTGGCTGCTGGCAGGGCCACAATGTCTTGACGCCCCGTGTGTTGCCAGCAAATGACAGCAGGGTCCTCTGGGCTGGCACCCTCCTCCCTGGAATCAGTTCCGGGCTGAGGAGGAACCATGTTTGACAGGCAATTAAGAAAACTGACAGGAAGCAGCATTTGGCCTCTTGAAGGTGAACTACAATTTGTAGAAGATAATCTAAATCTAATTTACCAAAATTCCAGATGGCAAAGCTGCGACCGACGTCGCCTCTGCGTGAGGCTCATATTAAATTACTCTCTCTTTACCTTTTACTGTTCTGTAAATTTTAACTGTAGCGCAGGAGTGAAGGACTGAAATTCCGCATGGGCTGAATGCGGAGCACAGCAATTTCCAGGTCGCTGCGGGGCGTGAGGTGCAGGAACATTGATCGGGAACGCAGGCTGCCGGGCTGGGACTGGGCCGACCAACCAGCGTCAGAACAATTAGTGTGCGCTCAGCTTGCTGAAGAACGAAGGGAGAAAGCAGCGTGTACTAAGATTTCAGCATAAGAAATGAAATCTGTTTTAAGAATTTACCTTCAGGCCTTGTGCGGTGGCTCACACCTGTAATCCCAGCACTCTGGGAGGCCGAGGTGGGAGGATTGCTTGAGCTCAGGAGTTGGAGACCAGCCTGAGCAACAGTGAGATGCCTAGAAAAAGTAGGTGTGGTGGTTGGCGCCTGTAGTCCCAGCTACTTGGGACACTGAGGCAGAAGGATCGCTTGAGCCCAGGAGTTTGAGGTTGCAGTGAGCTGTGATGAGGCCACTGCACTCTAGCCTGGGTGACAGAGCAAGACACTCAAAGGTAAATTTTTTTTTTTTTTTTATCTCAAGTAAGAGGGAAAGAAACAAACTTATCAATCCCATCTGCAAACTCCTAGGGAGAATTGTTTTATGCTTTCACTGCTGTTGCAGTGGAAGAAAAGTATCTCATTCTCCTATGTGCAGAGTTACTTCTCAGAAGTTTGGTCTCTATTTAAGTATGGGGACATACGGCTCAGACCTTCTGGAAAGGTGTCAGTTTCAAGTCCTCAGACTGGTGCAGGCTCGACGGGGAGTTGTCCAGGCAGTGCCGTCACTGACTACCCGGCTTCCTGCTCTCTCGCGCACGGTCCAGCTCTCCCTTCCGTACGACCACTTTCCATCCGTGGAAACAGCTTTTTGCCACATGCAAAGTCCAGGAAAGATTCATGGTTTGACATTCTTGGGATAGTACTATTAGTTTGGCAAGTACCATTAGTTTAAGCATCATTTTTTATGACATCAGAATTTCACTGTGTTATTAATTCAACAAACAGGTATTAGGTGCCTACTGTGTGCCAGGCGCCATGGGAAACAGTCAACTAAGACTTGATTTTGCCCTCTGTTGCTTTGGCAGCCCATGATTTTCTGTTGCCTGCAAAACTGATGACTTTGTAAATGCAGTATCATACTCTGGCAGATGGAAGTTTCTATCGATACAGGACTTCTTGCAAGAACCAGACTTAGGGAAAAGACACTTCGGGATTGTGAAAAGTTTAGTCTAAAGCTGCCTGCTTACATATCTTACGTTTGGTCTAAAGGTTTCCACATAGTGAATTGTAGCTTAACTGGATGTGTAAACAGACCACAACTTATTATTGTAACAAATAGCCGGGTCTCCGTCAGTCGTGGCAGCTGAGTCTCGGCGGATGACAAGCCAGCCCAGCTGGTCTGCACCTCACTTTCGCTTTCTGTCCATAAACGTTCTATGACCACGTGGCCGCCCCCGAGGTGCTCTAAACCTATTCTGGTTGAGCGGGTGGGGGCTGTCAGACTCACGAATCCTTCTTTGCTCAATTAAATTCTGTTGAATTTAATTTGTCTAAAGTTTGTCTTTTAACACGATACTCACTGGGCAGATGGCTGGGTGTGGGGGGAATATTCAAGAGCCCAAAGAGCGGAAATCTCTGAATCAACAATGTTCACCCGTAGATAGTTCATTCGTGTGATGATTTATCTTGCTAAGAGATGTCATTTTGGTAAGCTGTAGTTGGGTGTCAAAACACATTTTTGAATAGTACATTTGGTTTGGTATTACAAACTGAGCAGCAGTAGAGCAAGAATAAATTCCATGTATGTTTTGTCTTAGTCCTTTTGGGCTGCTATAACAAAATACCTGAGACTGGGTGATGTATAAAAAATCGAAATTTCTCCAGTTTTGGGGGCTGGAAGTCTAAGATCAAGACATTGACAGGTTCACTGTCTGGTGAGGCCCTGTCCTGGCTTCCCAGGTAGCACCTCTGTTGTGTCTTCACGCAGCGGAGCCGGAAGGGAGCAAACCCTCTCTCCAGCCCTGTTGTTAGGGCCCTGATCCCACCCATGAGGCTTCCTCCTCATGACTTGGGGCCCCACCTCCTAATACTATCACCTTGGTGATTAAGCTTTAACATGAATTTGGGGGACACATTGAGACCACAGCAGGTTTACTTGCTCACATAACTGCTTCATGTCACCTTTGAGTTTATGGACAATAACATGCTGCAAGATTCCAATCATAATTGCAGAAGAAGAATCCCAGGCATGTTTGTGACAATAGCCTGACACCATCAGAATCAGAGTAAGTGCTCCCAAGGTGAGCACTTTGAGTACAGAGCTGATTTGGATGGATGGATAAATTCTGGTGTATTTGTTGAAGAAATAACTTCATAACTTTATAATACCCCTTTGTACATGAGTTGGAAGGCCTATAACAATCTAATGCAATCATTAAAATAATATAGAAAATTTTTTCCAATGTGGCAAAATGCTTGTGGTGGAATGTTATGTGCTAGCCAGCCTCTAAGAGGGTCCCCAACATTTCCCTTTTCCTGACGTTCACGCCCTTGCGTAGTCGTCTCCTACACTGTACCCGGTTTAGTCTGCATGACCGTAGGATGATAATAGGTCTCTCTTGAGATCAGGTTATAAAAGGCTTGGGATTCTCTCTCTCCCCCGCCCCAGGGAGGCCGGCTTCCCTGTTGTGCAGGCTCTGCAGAGAGGCTAACCTGCTGAGCAACCGCAGCCGCCTTCCAGTAGCTGCAGAATGAAGTCGGACGCTAATTCCCAGCTTTCACATGACTTGTGACCTCAGCCCCAGCTTCACTACAACCGCGCAAGAAATTCTGATTCAGAAGCACTCACCAAAGCCGCCCCCAGGTTCTTGACCCTCAGAAACTTTGAGATAATGTGTTTATTGTTTTAAGCAGCTAAATTTTAGGGTAATTTGCTACACGCAACAGATAACTCACACTGCTAAATGAAAGCCGAAAAGGTGCGATAGAAGTTTGCTTGAATGTGAACAGTGATTATCACTGACCGATGAGTATGAGTAATTTTCATTTTTTATTAGACTTCTTGTATTCTTTCCTAATTTTCCATGTTAATAACATATCACATTTTTTAAAGTAGAAAAAAACAATAAAAGGAGAGCTTTTTGTTTGCAGTTTGTTTTAATATTAACACAAAGTGCAATTTAAAATGGGTTTCTTTCATCTTATTACCACATGTGGGCCCCAGGATTCTGCAGGGCAATGACTAGTTGTAGAAAGAGGGACTGCAGCGCCAGACGCTGTAATCTGGCCAAGAGTCTGAATCAAGCACTAACCAGAGGTGGCTGGCCAGGTGACTCTGGCTTGCAAAGGTTCACACCACCACACCAGCTAGTGCTTTGCAAAGCCCTTTCTAATTTTGACATAATTTCACACTTACAGAAAAGTTGCAAGAACAGTACAGAGAATTTCTGTATACCGTCATATCTGTACACCAACATTCTCTCACTAGAATATGAACATCTTATTATATTTGCTTTATCATGTTAGATAGATGATAAATAGAGACACATAATGTGTATGTCTCCTCTTCATAGCACTTATCAGCCTTGTAATTTTACATTTATTTATGTAATTCTTTGATTACATTTTCTTTTCAGCTAGACAGTAATTTCCATGACTTTTTGTTTGCCATTTTATACTGGAGGTTAAACTGGCTCATAGCACATGCTCAATATTTTGTTTCATGAATGAAGAAATGAAGGGAATGAGAAATGCTTCAAATCTTATACAATATCCTTCTTCTTTCCCATTTTCTAGGATACTTTCCCACAAGACCTTTAGACATTTTTACCCCCTTTTTTTTTAGAAAAATTTTAAAGTTATTTAAAAAATTTGTATGTGTTTTATTTGTGACTATTGGTTGGGCAAGGCAGTAAGATTCAACATGCAATGCCAAAAATCCAAGAGCTGGTGGAAGGTCACAGAAAACAGGGAAGAGAGTTAGAGACTGAAGGGCCTAGAAATGGCATTCAAAGCAGGACATCAAGGTAACATTTCCCGATGGAGTAGGCTATTTAAATTCTGTGTATCAGTCAGGACGGGCGAGGTTATGCTGCAGTAACAAACTGTCCCAAATCTCAGCATCTTAAAGAAAGATTTATTTCTAATTAACGATATATGACCAACATACGATCCTTGGTGCTCAGCTAGGAACTCTACTCTGAAGCCGCCCTGTCAGGAGCCCTGCTAGTCATCATGCCCAAACAAAGGGGAACTCTGAGAAGTCTCACATCACTAATGAGATGCTCTGACAAATGACATTTGTCATTTCTGCTTTGAACTCATTAGGCATAAGTTGTGACATAACCCCACACAACCACAAAGGCAGCCGGAAATAAGATTCTACTACATACCCAGAAGACAGGACTGATAACGTTTGGTGCAGAGTACTAATGACTATGAGCAGCATCACTTTTCCTTCTGTGCAATCTCTACTATGAGTTGGATTTTAGGGAGTGACAAACAGCAAACAATGAGAATTTTACAGATGCTCAACATCAAGCCATTGCTTTTATTTACCCAACACAAATGTTTCCCAGTTTCCCATCCCTCACCTGTCTTCTTGCTGTGTCTTCAGTGTCATCCCCAGTCATCTCAGAAAGATTTAATAACCAAAACCAAAGCATCCCTAATCATTGTTTGAACTCTTCGTAGTATATTCATTTATATCCATCCATGCCTGCAGTCAACAAACGTATAGAACACCTACCATGTAGCAATAGAATCAGACTTTCTCATTGCAAAAAATTAGTCACAAGAGCTTACAATTTCTACTGTTTCTTTGAGGTAATGGGGTAGTAAGGCAAAAACACCAATGTGCAGAATCAACTATATGTTCCAGATACAGTAGCTGAAGAAAGCGGCCTTGATACTAGTATTAGATTTCCGAGAGTGGCCAAAGCCTGGTTACGTTGGCCAAACTACATTGTATTAAACTAAATTGCTAACACAAACAGGTCAGCTTACAACTGTAATCTTGATATTTGTTGAATCATATTTACAAAACACAAGAAAAGCAACCTTTGGCTGTGACTGAGCAGTAAACAGAAGCAAGAATTGAATCATATTTCAGATAACTTAAATATGAAACAGAAGACAGGCATTCTACCAGATACCCCAGGGATTTTGTGAACTTTATCAAATCAACTGAATAATTTAGCTCTCCCATATGCTAGAGTTCCTTTAACTTCATCCTGTGTGTGTGCATTTGCCCGAGTGTGTGTGTGTGTGTGGTTACATCACTGCTTACCAAAAGCCTCGAGGTAGACCAGCACAGTAAATGGCAGTGTTGGGAGGTTAGAAAATTAAATAGGGAAAAGAGGACTGAGCCCATGGAAAATCTTTTGAGAGACCCCAGAAAGAGGAAAAGCAGTTTCTGGTATTTCATTTTTCTCCTTTATTCACTCGGCCCCTCTTATGTGCTAAGCGCTGCTACAGGAGCCAAAGATACGGCAGGGAGTGATCTGGGAGGGGTCTCTGCCTTCATGGAGTTTACATTCCAGCTGGCAGGGAGGGCAATCAGCACATACAGATACATGCGATAACACCGGACCATAACAAGCGCCATGAAGAAAACAAAGCAGGATAGAAAATGTGACAGATGATGACAATGATTAGGATATGGCTTTTTATTTATTTATTTTTTTATTCGAGACAGAGTCTCGCTCTGTTGTCCAGGCTAGGGTGTAGTGGCGTCATCACAGCTCACAGCAACCTCAGACTCCTGGGCTCAAGCATCCACCTGCATCAGCCTCCCGAGTGACTGGGACTACAGGTGCCACCAGGCCTGGCTAAGTTTTCTATTTTTTTTGTAGAATCAGGGTCTTGCTCTTGCTCAGGCTGGTCTCCAACTCCTGGGCTCAAGCAATCCTCCCGCCTTGGCCTCCCTCCATGCCTGGCCCCTAATAGATTATAGAGAGACACTGGAAGTTAAAAAAAAAAAAAAAAAAAGACCCCATTTATATATAAATTTTTGTCATTTGCATAAAAAATTATGGAGAATATTTACCAAACTGCAGAAAGGATTGCAGAGTTTGCTGGGGTTTTTTTCACTTTCTCTATTGTGTTCAAACTTTTTTATAGTAACAAACTGTCAACAAAGTTTTTTACTCGACAATGAAATTAATTCTGTTATTGTGCTTTTTAAAAACTCACCTCAAAGAATTCTTCCACAACCAATATTTTTATGCCACAGCATTCTGGTAATTTTTAACAATGTAGTTACAAGCTTTGTGAATTCTTCAGATAGAAAGTACAGTTACATATCGCTCCCTGGCCTTTTGGCTAAGATCAAGTGTAGAAAGTACAGTTATGGACTGAGGCAGAAATGCCACTCCTGGTGACAATGGACAAGATGAATTTCTGACGGTCTCACAGAAGAGAATGACTTCATTAAACAAAAAGAAATTGGAAGCAGAGTATGACTTGAAGTCCCACGAAAGGCCTCTGGCTCCCAGAGCAGGAGTGAACTTGTCATCGATGAACGAAATGAAACAAAGGGGTTAAAATTAAGAGAGGAAAGAAGGGACATCATTGGGAATCCAGTCTTTCAGGGAAGTCTGTCTATATCCTATAACTCTCTGTAGCATCTTTGGGCCTCGAATTTCCATCCATCTCCAAATAATATTGCCAATTAAGAGTTATTTATGTGAGTCAAACAAAAATTTATAGTTCTAAATAATTAGTCATTCAGGACTTCCGTTGACGCCAGAGCCAATTTGAGCACTGGTAAAATGCGTCTTTTCTCTCTTTTCAGGAAAAGAGAATGTGCAAAGTCAGAGCAAAGTGAGGGTTTTCAGCAGAGGCCAAGAATCACATTTTTCTGCCGGCTCAGGCACAGGTACACACTGGCCAGATGGTTCGTTCATGAATTTGGAAGTAACCGCCGCAGGGAAATGAAGACCTCCCAAGTCAGGTTAACAAAGGGCCAGATTCAAGGGCATTTATTAAGCGTGAAGATTTATGGATAGGAAGGGGTGCTGCCTGGCCGCCAGGGTGCCCGGGAGGGACTCCGAATGGCTGTTTCATTTGGAAGATGCAGGCGATTCCTCATGCTCCTGTGTGGCCGTCTGCCAGGTAAGGACAAAGCGCAGGGCAAGGACAAGTGGCCCAAAGCGGTGGCGGGTGTGTGAGGCGCAGGAGTACAGGCAGCACTCACGAGGGAAATATTTAAGAGTTCAGGAAAGTAAATAACAACAGGTTGCTTTACGTGCCAAATTTTTACAAGCAATGGATTGACCTCAATTAGTGTCAACTGAAAGGGTAATGTCTCAAGATGGACAGACTTGACCTTTCTGCGATTTTTTTATCGGCGCTTTGAATTCTACTGTAAACTCCTTAAAAATGTAAACACATGGGATTGCAGAGTGCCGCGTCCTGGTGTCCACGAAGGGCCTGTAACTTTTCCCAGGGGGGCTGCATTGCTGGAGACAAAGTGGCCGGGGGTGGCCCCAGCGTCGGCCTCCACGGCCACCGTGTGAGGGGATGGCTTCGCTGCCCACGCCCACAACCCCGCAGGCGATCTGGGCGTAAATCACTCAGGTTGAGGATTTTTTGTTGCAATTTTTAAGCTGTCTACTCCCTCATATGCACACAGATCAGTGCTGCTGAGGGGACATGTCTTGGCCTCTCCTGGTCCCCACGGGGAGAGATTTCTCCCCAGCCTCTCCCCACCGTCTACTCCCTCCATCCTTGAGGAGCTGGAGGGATGTAACTGATTGGTCAATCCGGAAAATTTAACTGTCTCTATCTGCTCCCTTCTTTCTCTCGGAGGGAGCCACGCCTGCCAGAACCTCTCCTCCCCCTGCCCTCCCTGCCCCCGTGTTGCCCTGCAGGACGTGCGGGTGGAGACTGCCGGGGTCTGGGCTAGCGAGTCAGGCTCACTTCGGGTCTGGTTGGGACACCTGTTTGGCTTCCCATGAAGCCACATCCTCAGGGCTGGCCACTATTTTAATATAAACAGGATTTGTTTTATTTAGACATTACAATTTAAAAATTTTATCAAATTGTTCAGAGGCTGGACGGAGAGGAGGGGTGCTACTAATTGGAGCTCCTTTTCAGATACCCGAACGTGGATGCTCGAATATGATGAATTTATTTTAACTCTAGCCCAAATACCACATCATTCAGAGTCTTAAGTGGAGATCTTTGGCTCCAAGAGGTCCATGAACTCCCTGCAAATGTATGCAAATCTTTTCATGTGAGTGCCCTTTTCTGTCCCTAAGAAAGGTTAGGAAACATCCACCTAATCACTGGCAGACAAAAAATTCGAATGAATTGCAATGCCAGATATTTTCAGCAAACCTACCATGTTAGATCATTCTCATTACTTCAAATCTCCAAATATACGTAAAGTAACAATCTGGCTCTATTTGGACTGTTCATGGATGTGAGCCTTAGCCAAATGCTTCCCGCTGTAGCAGAGGGGACGGCCTGAAAAGCCTAAAATGTTTTACGAGTTGTCCTTTAACCTCCCCCCGCCCCCTGCAACACACACACACTCTTTTCGGAATTAAACCTGCATCCCTGCCCGAGGCCAGTAATCGGAGGGGCAGGGAGTGTCCTTTTTTTTCTTTGTACCACAAAGATGGCTCAACAGAATTGTCCAGGGGGGAGTCACGAGATCGTCCTCACCAGAGATGCTACAGTTACACAGCAACAGCCTGAAGCGGAAAACTCCTTTTAAAAGCTCTGCATTTCTGCTTATAGATAAGATAGTGTTTTTTTTCTAAAATGTTTTTTCTAAATGTCTGCCATCCTCCTCATTTGCTGGCAAATTAATAAACTTCTCTTTCGTTTTCCTCAAACCGCTTGTCCTTGTTCTTCTGATTAGGCCTTGGGGACAAGTGCCGAACTTTCGGTGACAATGCAAGAAAGACACTTGTGATGTTAGGCCTGCGGCAGTCGGTGTGTTTGGTTTTCTTTTTAGTGATGGCTCCTTAGCCGATTTATTACCATCCTCGGGATAAATAAAACAAAAGGTCTTTCCTTAAGTTTTGGGGGTCTTGTTTGTGTTGTCAATGGAAAATAACGCAAACTCTGTAAAATAATTTAAAGAGGTTTATTCTGAGCCAAGTTTGAGGACCATGGCCCCGAGCCACACCCAAGAAGGCTTGAGCAAGAGGACTCACTGTGGCTGGGTTACACTTTGGTTTTATACATTTCAGAGAGACAGGAATTACACGTAAAGTCCTAAATCAATACATGGAAGATATTCATTGGTTTGGCCCAAAAAGGTGGGACATGTCAAAGTGAGGGCTGACAGGCTGCAGGTGGGTTTAAAGACTCTTTGACTTGTAATTGGTTAAAGAAATGCAGCTTTGTCTAAAGGCTTGGAGTGTTTTAAGACAAGGAGGTCTGTTAATCAGAGACAAGCCACCGGACATCTACCCAGACTCAAGTGGTTCGTTATGTAAATTGAGGACCTGCAGGTGTGGTTTAAGCTTTGTCTTGCGTGGCCTTAGGCTTGTTAATGAGTCACAAAGGATCACCCCAAGAAAGCAGGGGCACGATGAGGCAGGTCTGACCCCCTCTCATGTCCAGCAACTCAGCTTTAGGGCATTTCTGTCATCTCCAAGGTACAGCTTTCTGGCTCTGACCTCTGTGAAGAGACTCAGTTTCCAATCCGGAATTCTCTCATCATCTTAAAGATCCGAGAATGACCAGGGTGTCACCGCAGAGAACTCAGGGCCCTGCCGTAGCCACCACAGAGTTTTTCACACCAGCAAAATAAAATAAATTAAAACAAATGGGTGGAAACTAGATATGCCAGGCAAGTGTTAAACAACACAGACTTTCAGATCAAAAAAAAAAAAAAAAGTTAGTAGGAAAGGAAAGTCTAAAAACATAATGATAAAAAGGAAATTTTCAACAGAAGCTAGAACAGTTCTGAAGCTGTGTGCATCTAATACATAGCCGCAAATTTTCCAAAACAGAAGTTGGCAGAATTACAAAGAGAAATTGACCGATCCATAGTCCCACAGAAATTTAACACCTCTCTCAGCCACAGACAAAACAAGCAGTCAATAAAGTAAATGATATATAAGAATTGGAAAACACTGAACTAGCTACTCCAGAATGTCCCCTGTGGAGACGAGACCAAGCTCTCCCCTTGCCGTGCGAAGAGCTTCCCTGAGAGGGAACTCGGAAACTCCACGAGACCTGCCAAGTGAGGCGAGTTTCCCGTGTGCCTGAGAAAAGTAAGGACCAGAAACCTTGCTGGGGGTTTGAGAAACAACCTTGTAAGGAAAAGCCAGACCCCACCTTGACCCTATAAAGCAAGAGCAGCGACCACGGCACCAAGTAGGGAGGTCTCGGGCAAGCACCCACAGACTCGAGGGAGCTAAGTTTGCAGATGCTCAGCGTGGCACCTGCAGGTGAAGGCAGCCCTGCGCCAGGGACGTGTGACAAGAAAGGCCATATCGGGTGACTTGGAGACTCAGGCGAGGCCCTGCCGGGAAAGGATAGTTTAGAACTTCCGCAGATCAAACTGAAGGGTCCCTTCCCATTTCTTTTTCCTCATCGGGATTCCAGAGAACAATAGACTCCCACGAGTGGAGATTTGAGTCCTTAACACGCCGGCCTCCTCCCTTCCTAGTTCACCTGGTTTGTCCCAAGCAACCTCCCAGAACGGCTCATTCACAGGGACAGGCCGATGTGCAGCCGCTAAACACGTGTGGGAACTAGGAACTCGGCGGGTTAGTTCTGTCAGGGATCGGAGGATACGGAGAGGTGCAAGAGATCCTCAGATAGAAGGTGGGCAGGAACAAAGCCTGCAGGCCCCGCTCCTACACAGCACGCTGTCTGCAAACGCAGGTGACAGGAAGTAAGGGCGGAGACAGATTGAATGTCTGGGTGAGCCAGTGAGCTGCATCCCCAAGGTTAGGGCTCCAGGCTCCCAGAGCCACTTCCTCCGTGTCACCCTGCTGCCCTTTCCTGTTTGTCCACTCCAGCTAATCATTACGTGAAATGTGGAAACCAGTCACCAGGCGAAGAACGCAAAGCTGGCAGGTGATTGCAGACGCTGTTTACAAAGAGCCAAGAGAACGCAGTCTACACTGCGTTTCCCCATGCTATGACAGACAGACGTGCGCTCTAGCTGTCAGGGTGAATATCCTGCTCCATCTCGCATCGAACTGAGAATTTCAGCAAAACAAGACATATTTTGGGCGAGGCATGCTGAAATTTTTTTGATTTGTTTTTTGGTTTTAACTCTTCAACAAAAGTCACTACTTAAGATGGCAAGAAGTGAATCAATCCATCAATAAACTGTTCAGAACCTACGTATTTTTTTGTCAGAGTCCTAAAATACATATTTATTTATAATTTTGGTAACATGGGGTTCACGGACGTGTATTCTCGGGGTCTCCAAGCTCTCACTGAGGCTCTCGGTTCTCTTCGCTGCCTGCAGGCAAAAACAACACCTTTCTGTTACTTCAGGAGCATCGCGTAGAACAACGGCAGAGCTCCAGAGCATTCCGTGAGACAGCACCAACTGTGGCTCTGTCTTCCTACATTGTGCACATTCTCTATTTCAACACTCTATGAGTATTTTATTTGTCTGGAAAAAAGTAGACGTTTAAATGGGGACAGTTTAACTACTATTCAGCTAAATCTTACGCTAAGGAGTTAACCCCTGGGGAGTGGGGGTGGATTTTTCTCCAGTTCAGAAACTCCCCATGGTGGGAGTCGGGATTACTAAACCCACTGTTCACGGACATACGCCACACTCTCCAGTAGACGCTGGCTTTTGGAACTCCATCTGCCTCGTTATAGTCCTCTGTTGTTCCAGAATTTGGTCTGAGAAGACGTGTGAATTTTTTCAGGCCCTTCATACCCCAATATTCACCATTTTAATTTTAAATAACATGTATTTAAAATTAATTTTATTAATATTTATTTAAATTAAATATCTTAAATAATGTTTATTTTTAAAATATTTTAAGCAATATTTTTATTTTAAATGTTTTAAATTAATAAGTATTTAATGCACCAAAATATTTAATATACTATAGAGTAAGCATTTTTATAAAATGTCAAACTATCGAGAATCACTAACCCAGGGACTCAGCTAATGGGAGATCTTATATTTGTCTCCGCAAGGCTGTGCCAAGGATCATGCCTGAGAAAGGATACCAGTATCTGGCCACGAAAGACGACAGCACAAATCCCCTCTGCTCCCTTCGCCTTAAGCCCTGTTCCCACATGCGCTGGTGGCAACTGTTTCCACTCACATCTGCACAAGGCATTTGTTTGCTTGCTAAGATGATGTACCAGATACAACTTGTCACTTTTGCATAAATTACTTGTTCAACATGGGCTGGAAGGGTTAGCAGACTTAAAACCAATTTATTTGGGGTGCACCTGCCTAACAGCCCACTGATGGGGAGAAATTTGTCCTGTGATAATTACTGTGACTTACAGGGTGTCCAAGAGTATTGTACAGAGTTTAAAACCACAGGATTACAGGGTAGGAACCTGGCAATGGTTTATCAAGGCTTTATTTGTATGCTTGCTGTCTGTTAAGATTAAAGGGCATATGCAGCTAGTATTTCTTTCAGTTAAAATAAAAACAAACAAGGTTCCTTTCAATACCCAAAGCATTGAAGCTGTGTTAGTTCATTAGGATAAAGATGATCAAAACACCGAGCGTCGCATAGCTGACCCCTGAGGTCACACTGCCAAGAAGCAAAAGGAAAGACATTAAAATGTGACTTGATCGATAACACTCTGG
The DNA here is from genome assembly GCA_004363605.1 of Indri indri. Taxonomy (NCBI): domain Eukaryota; kingdom Metazoa; phylum Chordata; class Mammalia; order Primates; family Indriidae; genus Indri; species Indri indri. The sequence continues at coordinate 14,448 of RJWJ010012109.1, forward strand.
TTTCATTTTTCTCCTGGATGGTATAGAAGAGACGAAGCTGAATCTCTGGTACCTGTGGGAGAGATGCAATGTGCTGTGTAACATTAAAGGAACACATTCATATCACTGCAATTTGTGAGCGGTTGTGGGAGGAAAATTTATTTTGGTCCTGCTGAGATTATCGAGTGCATGAGAGGAGAGATAAAGAGAAAAAGTGAGCAATGAACAGCTCAGGAAAGTTTCCCAAGGATTTCTTCTTTATAGATAATCAATTTGAGGGGGAGGGAGGTCACTCTCACTGTGGCTGAATTCCCTGAACACATTTATTCCCAAATTACTCAGAATGCTTCTGGGCTGCGGTCCCTACCAAATGGGCCATCAGAGACTGCTGAGAAAGATGAGCTGATTCCAATATTAGCCGGAGTGGCAGGTAATTAGCAAGGTAAACAGGCTTGAGAAGTGATGGATTGTACAATGCATTCTACATCCACTATAAATGATTTCTGGAATGGACATGCGGCTGTTTCCTTTTGCTATCTCCAGGTTAAGAGCTTCCAGTACTTATGCACATATTGCCTCTGTCAGACATCTACCGCAGATGATGCCACCTACTATTTATGGAACACGTTGGCACTTCTGTTTATCTCATTTCATCTTCAGCACCATTGCTCAAGGTAGATTTTATGCCCATTTAATAAATGAGCAGAGTGAGGCTCTGTGAGATTTGGAAGGCTGAGACGCAGAAGTAGTAAACCTTAGAACCAGGATTCAAGCCCAAAGCTCCTGAAGCCCAAGTTTATGCACTTTCAACCTGGTCAAAAGCCACCGTCATGTTTGCTGTTTATTGCTTTCCCATCTCTGTTGACTTCCTGCTAGGAAGTATGTGGCAGGTAGGTGCCCGTCAGCTACACAGTGACTCCTGCTCACAAGAGGATTTCCTACTACTCAGCCATAAGCAAGGATGGAAGTTGCAGCAGCCTGGATGAAACTGGAGCCCATTATCCTAAGTGAGGTGATTCAGGGACAGAAAATCAGATACCGTATGTTCTCACCCATAGGTGGGAGCTAAACTACGGGCGCATGGTCCTGCAAAGAGGAATGATAGTAAAGCTCCAGAGGTGGTGAGGGTGGGAGGGGTGAGGAAAGAAAAGTTACCCACTGGGTACAATGTACACTCTCCAGGTGACAGGTGTGCTACAAGCCCAGACCTCACTGCTATGCAACACACCCATGTAACAACACTGCACTTGTACCCCCTAAATATATTGAAATTTTAAAAAGGAAAAGAAAAGAAATGTGCTCTAATAAAATATTCTTGATGTTAGCTTTAAAAAAAAGGATTTCCATCTTACATTATAAAAATTATACGAGAAATGCCGGAATAGAATGCATTTGTGAAATGCATGAAACTTGGGAAAATGGAAACCAAGGAACTGGTTTTCTTATGCTGTTCTTTCTGTAGCAGAATCAGGAAAATAGCTCGTTAACAACTTCCTCCCCAGTGATCGTCCCAGAGCAAGCCTTCCTCGCCCTGTGGCACAGAGCAGTCCCTGGCTCGGGCCGACCAGCTGCCTTCACGGAATCCTGCCGGGTCTCCTCAGTTTGCCCAGAAGCTCCTGACTCCTGTCTTGGGCAGAATTTCCACTCAGAAAGCACTGAGGGGCTGCAATTTTATGCGGAAGAGGGAATTGGCTCTCCAGTGTTACAGCGCTTGGAAAAGGCGCCATTGTCTGCGGCAGAAAGAAGGGCCGGGAGCCCCCACGCCTCCCCGGGAGGGCCTCAGCTCTCCCCTCCGCCCCCTCCTCCACCTGCTGCTTCCTGTCCTCCTCTCTGGACCTGACCTGCTTTTCCTGCTCAGCTGTTCACATTCCCAGACTTGCTAAGACCTTGAGAGAAAACAAGGTCAGAGAGCAGGTGGCAGGCTCCCGGCCCCCAGCCCTGGCTTTCTGTTCTTTCCCGCAAACAGGCGGCTCAGCCCGCAGTGAGTGACAAGGCACGAGGAAGGGTCGGCCACTCCCGTTGCCCCTTTCCACTCCGTAGGGCTATTTTAGTCTGATTATCACTACCTGCCTGTTTTTATTATCAGACAGTTGTTTACACTGACTAAGAACCTGAGACTGCCCTCCCAACTCAATGTGTCAAAAGACCAAAGTCATTGTCTCTTAACGGCAGCCGCCACCCCTGCCCTCTTCTGTCTTTCGCTCACACCTGCGGGGGTTCACGTGTCCCCTCCAGCACACGCACGACAGGGCTGCGTGTGGGGCTCTGCAGCCAGCCCGCCTGCACCTCGAGCAGCTGCGTGGCCTTGGCCACCTTCTAACTCCTTCGGGCCTCAGTGACCCTGTCTGTCAAATGGGAGATGTTAACAATTCCCGTGTTACAGAGTCGTCGTGAGGATGACGCAAAGGAATCCGTGTAAGATACTAGCGCAGTACCTGGCATGTACACATACTAATAGACGACCGCTGCTAGCATTATTCCCAAAAGATTTTTTCTAAATTCTCTGCCTACAGATACTGAGAGTCACAGCGCTCAGATTTTAGTGTTCGAGAATAACTGGTGTCTTCTATGAAGAGTTCGATGCGCGTGAGCTAGTTTCCAAGGAGATGATGCTTTCTGCTGGGACCCTCAGAGACGTGCTCTCCTCCGGGCCCAACTCACACGTGGAACAATGACGCTAGTTCTGTCAAGATCTCCCAGCCCTGGGAAAGTCAATCTTTCGCCACTTTGACCCCTGAAATCCCTTTAGATGAGGGCAAAGTCCTTCATCTCTTAATTAAAGATGATGTTTCAATTGCGAAACTTTCCTTTCTGCACATGCCTCTCTGCCCAGCACCGGCACACGGTGCTTTTCTTTCCTCTTGAAACAAGTCTCACACGTAAATGAGGACAAGGCGGGAGCCTCGGGGGAAAACTACTGTACACCTCGCCTTCCCATCTGCCGAATATTCAGACACAGAGGGTAGCATCTCTCCTCCCTGTTGTCCCTTCTAAGTGTGGTGGAAGAATGTCCTTCTCTTCCCCTTGTCCCGGTGAACCTCACAGAAACACAAACAAGGGGAGGAGAAACTGACAATTCCATGAGAGTGGTGCACGGAGGAAAATGTAAAAGATCCAAGATAGTCTCCCAGCCAACCCTGACCGTCTCCGTGTCATTGAGCAAATATTGTCCGAAGCCAAGATGCAAAGCAGAGCAAGCCTGAGGCTCTCGGGATGGAGTGAGCAGCCGGGCAGGCCAGGCGGGGTGGGGCAACTGAGGAATCAACCAACGGCAGGAGGGGGACGGGTGGGAGAGGCTGCTGGGACCAGGAACTGTTCAGATTGTCACATGGTCCCAATCCACGTGAGTACACAGATTCACACGTACCGCATGTTCTTCTCCGCAAGACCCTGGCAGGGTCTGATACGGCCCCTTGCAAAAGTAGCTCAACTATAGGATCTTAATTTCCCCACAAGAGCCTGGACAGTTGGAGACCAGGGATGAACAGTTCAAACCAGGGGTCCCCAACCTTTGGTGAGTTGTATAATGATTTCATTATGTGTCACAGTGTAATAATAATAAAAATAAAGTGCGCAATAAATGTAATGCACTTGAATCATCCCGAAACCGTCCTCCACCCCCCCCGCCCCGCCCCCAGGTCCATGGAAAAATTGTCTTCCATGAAAACAATCCCTGGTGCCAAAAATGCTGGGGACCGCTGGTTTAAAGACATTTAGGAACCAGAACAACTAAGGGAAATATTATGTATTTTTCCACATACTTTTCTTTTTTTTGTTGTTTATTTATTTTCCTTTTTTACACAACAGAAACATACTATATATAAAAACATATATGTATACCCTTTTGCACTTGGGTTTTTTTCCTTTTAGTATATGCTAGCAAACATTCCACAGCAGTTCATACAGATCTTCTTCATTGGTTCTTACATCTGCATAATATGCCATTGCAAATATTTACAATAGCTAATCAACCAATCTATGTTTGTCATGTAGGGAATTTCCATTCTTTGAAAACTAAAAAATACCATCAATATCTTTACTTGCATCTTATATTTTACCAATGTCACGGCAGTTTATTTTAATGAAAGATAAATTTAACCAATGCAAAAGCTACTACTTTCTTCTATATTACGAAAGCGGGTTATCGGAGGTAAGCTATTATTCTACTTTTATGATAAATTAAAACTATTTTCTAAACAAACATGAGTTCAAAAATGTTTTATGTGAAATTCTGCGAAACTGAACTTGATAATACCCCAGACAATGAGCAGACTCATATGCGTGGCGGGGTGTGCATACATACGTGCACGTAGAAATACGGAGTCTGAATGCCTGTGTGATTCATGTATTTTTCTTAACAGTTTTAACGAGGGTTTCACCTGCTGGTGGAACTCTGGATGCCTTCTGGGCGGAGGCAGTGAGGCCTGAACTTTGTTGGGAGAATGTCGTTCTCCACCCTTTACACAGCACAGTTGTTCCTGTATCTTTTTTTTTTTTTTTTTTTTGGCTGTGAAGAAATACATTTCGCATAGATAAAGGAATGTCCAGTGCTAAATAACAGGAAAAGGAACCATTCTGGAGCACTTGGCACTCGCAGGTACAGTGCAAATTTCATTAACAGACCCTGGAGCAGCGCGGCGCTGACAGCAGCTACTTCCTTTTGTGCTTTTGCTGCGGCCCCTCGTCCCGCCCCGCGGCAGAGACTGCGAGAAACAGCTCTGCAGGGTGGGAAGCCCTTTCTCCTTCTCAACAGACCTATCTTGCCATGGGTTAAAAATAATGTCATCTCAAGGTTCATTTTTTAATAATAAGCACATTTAAATTCATTTGTCTTTAGATTTTAATAATATCCTTTGATAAGAGTTTTGTTCAACAGAACCGCCTTGGGAATTACTGATAAATATTTGTTGGATACTTTTCTAGATTTCCTTTTTCAGAGAAACATCATTACAGTTCTACAATCCCTTATCCACAATTCCAAAACCCAAAAAGTTCTGGAAAAGGAGAATTTTTTACAACACTATTGGCAGCAAAACCAGATCTGACCTGAAGCTGTTTGAAGGCAAAAACCAACCTGAACTGTTATGAGCTTGTTTATACTTTTTATTTATCCCACAACGTAGCACAAATGTAAATACATTTTCTGCAGAAATGGTAATGTGCTCTATCACACGGTGTCACCTCGGACCCCATTTACACACTGTATGCTACGTTACCATTCCGAAATCTGCAAGAATCTGAATTTTGAAACACACCTGGGCTCAAGAATTTCAGATTGGGAATTGTGGTCCAATAAATATTTATTAAACAAACCAATGAACCAAGGATTGAGTGTGTGTCTCAGTGTGCTGACCCCAGTCCAGCCTGACTTTGCGTCCTTTTGAGCAATGGCCGTGCGCCCCTTTGCCATCCGCCGGCCATTCATCTCCGGAGAGAGGAGCTCTCGTCCGCGGCGTTGCTTCCAGCCACCTCGGTTTCTTGTCGCACATGGTGATGGATGGAGGCTGAGCCCTGGGCCTCCGTGGGATCGTTCCGCCACGTCGTCCTCTGTTCATTCACCAAACATTTGTTACGTGTGACCGCCAGGCGCCACAGTAACACAGGAAATGATTAATGAGACACAGTCTCTGCCCTCTAAAAACTCCCATTTGTAATATGAATATTATAAAACAGAATGTTAGAAATCTAAAATTATCTTCTTCTTTACAAAATAGTCATCCATTCTTTCTAACACATATTATTAAATTCTACACTGTGCCAGGCACTAAGCCTACAAAATGAACAGACCCCGCTAGGTGCAAGGTCTAGGGGGAGGCTGATGCTCAAGGAGCCATCCTTGCACAGGGGGAGAAAATGCGGTCTCTGGCTATGAAGGTCAAACAGCCTTCCCCAAAGTAGTGATATTTGAGCTAAAGTGGGTGCTTTTTTAGGGAGACACCAGAGAAGGGGTATTCTTAGGAGCAGTCACAGCACACGCAAAGGCACCAAGGCTGGAAATAGCTTGGCACATGGAGCCGGACTCAGTCTGGAATGGCTGGAGTCCAGGACGCACGTGGAAATGGAACATTCTTAAAAGTAGAGGAGAGACAGACATAAAAGGACCATGTTCCAAGCTCAGGCTTGTACCCCTGTCCTCTAGACAGTGAGGATCACCGGAAGCATTTCAAAGTAGCCGATTGGCTTGATTAGATTTCTACATGAGAGCGATCCCTGGGATGGGGAATAGTTTTGAGGAGGACAAAGAAGATAATGAATTCCTCTTTCCAGTAAGATGCTCTTAGCATACGCAAGGAAGGAATGCTCGTGTCTTGCAGCACTGGCCCTGCCTGAAAGCTGGGAGGCCCCAAGAGAAACCAGGAAACAAGCAAAGAGGGTTTTTGCCACCCTTCCCTGGGCCTCATTTCCCAACAGGCGTCCTCCGGTGACACCGTGATGCCCAAACTGGCCGAGCGGCATGGAGAAAAAATGGTGTCTCATCTTTTTAAACAGGAGTGTAATGTAGCAGTAAATAGTTCCCCCTTCAAATGTGTTTTGCAGTGAGGGGAGAGTAGACAACATACAGTGAGAACTTCCTTTCCCCTCAGTGCCTGCGTTAGGTTCCGTGCACGCTGAAAGGTGAGGGGCGTCCCGAGGGACGAGCCGGGAACTACAGTTTATTCACACACAGCCCTGGAGTCAGCATGATGCAGCCGACATCCCTCGTGAATTCCGGTTTAATTAATAAAATCTAAGCAAAGGCAGTGGCATTAACAATACAAACAATTGCCCGTTGGTTCCTTTATCATGCATACGGAGCAGGTGCATGTTTGTTATGTCTTTTTTATTACATGTATTTACGGTGTACAACATGATGGTTTGATACACATAGTGAAATGATCACTGTTCCTGGGTGGAGTTCAGAAGCGCTCAGGGGAAGGAAATGTGTATTTGCATCCTTTGAGAGGACAGCATTTGGCATAATTATGCTTATTCCTTTAGGTTGAAAATTCTCCCGAGCCTATTTTTAGCTACAGAAGGACTGGTGTGATTCATAGGGTCTTTCATGTCCCTTAGTGTGGCCACAGTCACGTGTAGATCTTAATACACCAGGTGTGGATACTGCCGTGGTTTAATCCGAGCTGCTGTTCTGAATTATCTCCTGCATCTGTGTACTGTTGAGAAAATAGAGTTGGAACGTTGCCTTCTTTAGGTGCCCTCTATTAAAATGGAAATACCTGAGAATGTGTTCTCCATCCAGAGAGGTCAAGTGGCTTAAAGTCACATGGCCAGCTCAGAAAAGACTAGAACCTTGATTTCTGACTTCTTACCCATCCACACACTTTCTGTTACCTGATTGTAATCTCAGATAGAAGCCTGAACAGGAAGATGTTTCAAGACTCAACGTTGTATAAAATTGTTCAAATATTTATTGAGCGCTTCACTGAATGCTAAGTGCCATCAGACGTGGTCTTTATTCTCATGGACCTTAAAATGCAACTGCAGTGTGTCAACAGCATGAATAGAATTCTCTTTTGGAGAAGTTATTCTAGTTGGAAACCACCTCCTGCTCACGGATAACCTGGGAGGCTCGTTCAGCTGCCGAGGCTCAGTCTCCTTATTCATAAAAGCAAAACAAAAAAGATGGAATAAACCTGTCCTTGTCAACTTTTCAGGATGTTCGCACAGTTTAGATCAAGCAAATTATAATCCATGAACTGGATCTGCCCCACTACCTGTTTTTGTAAATAAAGTTTTATCGGAACACAGCCACGCTCATTTGTGCATGTGTTGTCTATGGTCAAGTACTCACCACCAAGACCAGGTGGCCCGCGGAGCACTAAGTCCTGTCTATCTGGTCCTTTATAGAAAAAGTTTTCCAACCCCTGGTTTAGATGCTTGTTGCATATGTGCTGGAATTTGCAACAGGGGACATATATTTTATAGCTTGCTCGGGATAGACATCAGGACGGGCAGAGGACCAGCCCAGCTGCAGTTTGGGACGCCTAGAACACCGACCTTTGATTCCCCCGGTTGCGTGGTAAACGCCCAAGAATGTGTTAGTGCTGTCGCCCTCCCCCTACCTGGTGAGTCTCTGGCACCCCTTATTCCGGGGAGTATCTAGAGCACTGAGAGGGACCAGGAAGGCATCAAATATAAATAATAAATAAATAGAAGTGGAAAAGCAAACTCGAAAGCAGTGGGGTGGGAGCATCTCATAGAATCCGACGCAGCCCCCCAGCAGGCTGTGCGGCTCGCAGGGGCGGGGGCCAGCGGGGCAAAGACGGCAGACCGGCACAAGCCGCTGAATCACCAGCTCAGAGAAGTCATCCATGTGCATCTATGTCCAGATAAACACTTTCTTTTAAAATTGAGACATAATAAAGTGCACAGTTTTAAGTTCACACTTCAATGAATTTTTATGTACATCTGTACCTGAGTAGCCAGTATCTGGCTCAAGGTGTAGACCATTTCCAACAGCCCTGGAGTCTCCCCAGAGCCCCTATTCAGTTGATAAATTACAGAAGATAACAAGATATTCTGGTATCTATCACCATAAATTGCTTATGCCTGGGTTTGGACATCATATAGATAGAATCAGGCAATAGACGCTTTTTCATGCCTGGTTTCTTTTGCTGTGGACAAGCCACATGAATTCAAGCTCCATCCGTCCCTCTCGTGGCTGTGAACACAGTCAAAACAACAGAAGCAGCAACAGAAATCGGGGCAGCCAAGCCACACTGCCGACCTGGACCTGGGCTATTGGTTAAAGGTAAAATCTCGCCTGCGCTCTTTAGCTCGTGCAAAAATCAGCTGCATCCCAGTCTTAAGGGGTAAATGTTGTTGTGCTCCAAATAGCTGCAGGCCTTAGGGGAAGAGTCTACCTTATAATCAGGCACCTGCCCGGGCCACGCCTGCTGAAAATAAGAACCGCACCCTCAGCAGTCTGCTCTGCAAGGTCCCTGCGGACTTGCTGAAGGTCGCAGCCTCCGCGCCTGCACCTCTGTGTCTGGAGAAACGTGACCAGCTTTATAAAAAACAGCTGGCAAAAGCTGCAGCGACCCACCTTGGTCAAAACCTAATGCATTCAGCACCTAGCACAGAATCACCAAAGCTCAAGGTACCTCCCAAGCCGCAGACCTCAATCTTCACAGGGTACTCGGCTCTCGCAAACTGTGCTTCTTGGTACCGTCCCAAGACTCGCAGCCCCGCCATGGGCCTGGAGATGTCTGGGTCTGTGCGGTGGCCGATACCTGAGGCCTCTCTTCCCCACCCAGCCCTGGGCCAATTGAGAGGTAGACAAAAGAGCCACCGAGTGGACAGCAAGAACTCTCTGCTGTACGGACAAGCCTCGGCTGAAGAACACGAACTATGTCTGCAGGTAAGTGGGCTCCTAACACGGAACCCTGGAACAAGACACTTGCTTGTCCCGTGACATCCCGGGCCTGTCCTGGGGGCCTGGAAAAGCTGGGGGGTGTTTGCTCCCTGCGGGCCGTGTTCTCCCTGAGGAATGGCGGGGAGAAAGACCCGGGTTCATGTGCCCGATTTCTCCTCCCAAACTCACCAGTCAGAGGGAATCATTCTTCCCCCCAGAGAGCAGTGAATGAGATCTATGACCAGTGCAGTTTCTGCACAGAGAAGGAAACCTCAGAGGAGAGACAGAAACTGTTTCTGCCTCCAACAGAAACGCAAACAGAGGACCAGACTATTGGTTAATGCATTATTCGTGATTGCTAACACTTACTAATGCTAAACCGCTCTTATGACTCGGAGTAAATATTAGCCAAAATGTTAGTCACTGATTGAAAGCCCCTTTCCCTGGCCACTGAGGCATAAAATGTGTAATTTTTGCAGATGGCATTAGATGTCAGAACGACAAAATCACTTACAAAGAGGGCATCTGTATTTTAAAGGGGCCACACTCACATTCCAGATCCACTTTAAAAACAAATTTTTCTTTATAAGTGACAGAATAGTACACTGAGGCCTCACCACAGGCAGAATTCAAGGAACCAAATGTATAATTTAAATCTTTTAATCACCAACCACGATCGTCTGCTAAGATATTTCCATCGCTAATTATTATGGGCCAGAAATAATGCTGCTGTATTGATTGATTGATTGAGTCAGAGTCTTGCTCTGTCGGCCAGGCTGAAGTGCCGTGGTATCAGCCTAGCTCACTGCAACCTCAAACTCCTGGGCTCAAGCAGTCCTCCTGCCTCAGCCTCCCGAGTAGCTGATTTTTCTATTTTTGGTAAAGACGGGGGTCTCGCTCTTGCTCAGGCTGGTCTTGAACTCCTGACCTCAAGTGATCCTGCTGCCTCAGTCTCCTAGAGTGCTAGGATTACAGGTGTGAGTCACCGCACCCGGCCAGTGCTGCTGTATTCAACCAAAATATCCTTCGGAGCATGGCACTATCTCAACAAGCCTGTCCTCTTTGTCACAGTCTAACCTAAACACGCTTGAGAGACCTGTGGTCAGACAGTCCCTAGGATATCGCTTCACCTCTGGGATAATGATTTTGCAAGTGATATTTTTAAGACATGAATTACCTTTGTCCAAGAGAAATCTTAGAAAGTAACTTTTAAGAACAGAGAAGAGGGGAAAAAAATGGCAAAATTTCTAAAACGAGGCATTAATGCTCCATGGTCAAGGGACTGCCAACTCTGGCTCGAACTCCGCACTAACCCACTGTGTGCTTTCAGATGTCACAGTTTCTTCTGGCCCCAGTGTCTTCACCAACACCATGAGGTCGCACAATTAAGTCATCTTCAAATCCCTTCCAGTTCTTTGACTTGGAAGACCCAGCGAAGTTTAGTAGAGCCAGACTTAGTTTTGAGTCCTGCCTTTGCCAATTAACTAGTTGTGTGGCTTCGTGCAAGTTACTAACCCTTTCTATATCATCAGTTTCAACACCAGCGATACGGTGGACAGCCGTATTTACACATCATCTGGAGATACAGTGGGGTTATATGGGTATAGCATATGGAGATACAGCAATGCTTTTATACTGAGTTCTTCAGAAGATTAAATGAGTTATATGGTAGTAATTATTTCCACTGTGATTTCTCTTTCAGTCAACACTTACTGGTTGTAAAATCAATTTTCTGCTCTGTGGATTATCTGAGGCAGTTCAGCGCTTTCTATTCCTACCGCACAACAGAAATTGTTAGTAGGGTAGGTGGAAAATGTGAAGTGGTACGGAAAAGTAGAGACTTATTTGGAGAGGGGGCTCTCACTGATTCCCTAAACCTGATAAAATTGTTTTTAAATTATCTGTTGTTTTAGAGTATCCATGCCCTTATCCTTTTATTTTGCTGAAGATAATTAAATGTGAACTAGCCAGGGCATGTAAAACTGAGGGACAGTCCCTGCCCTCAAAGAGTCACAGCCTAGAAAACCGGTGGTCATGGCATATAATTATAAAAAGCTTTATTTTTTATTCAAAGACTTGAAATTGTATTAAACTTTACCAGCACAATTGTCCTGTCTATGGGAAGGATGCACAAAGGAGTTTGAACTAAATAACATCAAGATTCCTTCTAACTTTAAATTCTGATTCTATAATTCTGCCTACAGACCAAATGCCAACAATTATCCTCAAAGCCTGGAGTAGAATAAACTAATCCTGAAAGTCACTAATAGGCTTTACTGGAGGCTGCGGCTGGAAGGATGCATCTCATTAACTCTTCTGGGGCAGGAGGGAGAGAGAGATTCTGTAATGTGCAACAGGCTTCCGAGGGAAACGGTCTTCATTTGCGGGGTGCCACTTACTGATTGGCATCGGAGGGATGTGAGGATACACCAAAGGGGTCCTGCAACAATTTTCTCCCTGACCTGTTTGTCAATCGCAACTTCCAGGACTTCCTGGATGGCAAACTTGATAGTTCTCATCACCCAGTGTTAAAACTCTAAGCAGAGGTACTTTTTTAAATGCAGGTTCTATAAACTTACCCTCTTAGTACCAAATAACATCAATTAAGTAAAGCTGTTAAGGACTCGGTTTCATGCTGGAAAGTTATCCCTTGATGAATTATGATTGAGAAATTAGTCGCTCTTCTGAGCACTAATATGTCCGCATACTTCCCTGTGTGGACAGGTGATAGACACAGTACCATAGAGAGGGGCTGATGCTAACATACAGCCGTGTATTCCTTACTGTGACCACGTGCTGTTTGGAAGCTGCACATACAACTTCTGCTAATATCAGTTGAACCTGAATTCTATAAAAGTTACTGTAAAAACTCGAGAAGTAGGTATAATTATTACCATCTCATAGATAGAATGGAGTTCAGAAAGGGCAGGAGGCCCAAGGTCACCCATCTCCCAGCGCCGTGTGTCAGCACTCAGGTGTGTCCCGCCCCAGAAGTCCTGCCTTCTCCGCTCTGCCAAACTGCTCCTCCCGTGCAGGTACAGATGGCACAACGTACCATCTCACCCAATTGCATAAAAAGCCAGGCCCTGGAGCAGACACATGCCCGGAATGGGCAGATCGTTCATTCATTCACTGAACAGTCTGAATGAGAGCCCACCACGAGCCGGGCGCTGTTCCAGGCGGTGGGTCCAAGCAGGTGAGTAAGCCAAAGGGCTTCGTCTCTGCAGCGTACAGTTCACTAGAGAATGCCGGGCCTGAACTAGGAAACAAATACAGGACACAATAACTCTAATTACCGGTCAGTACTTTGAAGAAAACAAAAAGAGGTGACGTGGTTGCAATTATTTAGGCGGGAGAGCTACGTCACTGACACAGGGTGGTCCAGAAAGGCTTTGCTGAGAAGGTGGCACTTGAGGTTAGACCTAATAACAAGGACCCACAGACTTCAAGGTGTAGGGAACACAGCGAGTGCCAAAGCCCTAAGCCTGGAGACGACTTGTGTGACCCACGTGATAGGAACGTGGGGAGCCCGCCAGGAGGGAGGGAGGAGACACAGTCCAGGGGTGGGCGAGGGCCGGCCGGCCGTGGTGAGGAGTTCCTGATGGGAATCATGCCCTGATCTGACTTATGCTTTTAAAAAGTCACTGTGCTATGCAGAGGACGAGTTGTAGGGACCAGAGCGAAAGCGCGGAGCGCAGCCTGTCGGTGAGGGCGACGGCAGGCGGCTGAGCAGGAGTGCAGGTGTGAGGATGAGAGAGGTTCTTGGAGACAGAACCAAGAGTGCTTGATGGCGGGTGACTGGGGACCGAGGGGAAAAGAGAAACCAAGGATCCTCCCTCCTTCGGGGCTGCAGGAACAGGATGGAAGGTCGCACCATCAGCCCATACCGGGTAGGGAGTGGAAGCCAGGGGTTCCGCCCAGGACAGGCTAAATTGGAAACACCTATTCGTTATCCACGTGGGCGTGTTAAGTAGACAATTGAGTATCCGTGTCTGCAATTCAGGGAAGAGGCCAGGCCAGGCGGCATTAGTTTCAGAGTCATTAGCACATTAATGGGCTTTTACACCTTGCACTTTGTTGGGCGAGAGTGTACACGGAGAGCAGGGAAGCAGCCCTGTGACTCCCACGCGCTATTAGGTTCACTCACTTCCCCAAGGAATCTCCTAGTTATTCCTGAGTTATGAGATGTACTTCGTCTCTGAAAGCCACGAAGCGAGCCGTTTGTCATTTGACATTAGAGACATTTCTTGTACATCTTGATCAAATAATATGCAACATATTTAATTATAATTGTTACGCCTCAGTGTTTCTGTATTTCACATTGTTTAAATAATTCTACCATGCATTAGTCGAGGAAAGGTAAGATTCACAGCTAGAAGTTCATTTCCCTTAGTTTTCTTTTTCAAGTCAGCTTGTCTCACCTGTCAAACATGCTGTCTTTGTCTTTTAGTACATGCTGTATTTACATTTCGTGACCAAATCTAGCCAGATGCTAGCATTTTCACCTCTTTTTCTGTATTCAGATGCAGGCATGAAAAAGCATGATGTTATTTTGCATATTGGTGCAGTCAGATAAATTAGACTTACAGTAACTATAGCATTTCCTCAAAATGTCTGTCGTAATCAAGAGGAAATGGAATGTACATTCAACACACTTTGAAAATCTTAAAATAAATACGACAGTAATAGGTAAAAGGTTTTGTATTCTACTCTGGACAAGTATGTACACTGAACCCATCTCTTTGGTACTGTCTTTCACTTCACTACCGCTGTGTAAATAAGCCAGGGCAGAGTTGGACCTGGCCACGGATACCTTGCTCACACTCATTCATCCATTTCATTTACTGTATTAACAGTTATGACCTACCGTGTTCTAAGCACACAATACTTGTCTTTGAGGAGTTTACAATCTGGTGTGGGGTGCAGAGAAGCGAACAGACCACCTGTCAATGCCATCAGATTGGTGCGATGACAGTGACGTGGCCGGGTGTGGACAGAGCTGCAGAGAGGAGAGATGGGGCCGACTTGCAGACTGCCTTAGCTCAGGGCCCTCGGTTGTGCGAACTTCTTCCAAGCCCTCGGCACTGTGTTCACACGGTCACACAGCTTTGTCAATTCTGAAAAAACCAAACCAACCAGATACCGTTGTGGTCTTTGTCTTAAGGAAGGCCGCTGACGCTGTATGCATTTCATGGCCCACGAAACCTGGATCGGCCTCTAAGAAGCGCTCGCAGGACTCTTCCCGAGGAAGGTGGCTGCGGGCCAGGTCCTGGCGTGGATGAGGGGCAGGAGGAGCGGGCGGAGGCAGGTTGGAGAGGGTCATTGGCACGGAAGGGACAGCGTTCCCAGCACAGACTGCGGCGTGTGCAAAGGCCCGGAGGTGAGGCACGCGGCACAGCTGGGAAAGCCGAGATGGGCTGGTGTCTCCCTGTGGCTCCAGCACCAGCCGCGGCATGACAAGTCCAGGTGAGGCCCACAGGCGAGCAGAGGTGGTGTGCGGGCCGGGCGTGCTCTGCTGCGGAGCGGTATCTCAGCCCGAGGCTTCGCTGAAGGCCTTAAACAGGGGAGGAATGTCGCTCACGTGTTGGAAAGGTCATTGTGGCAGCAGCTGGACAACAGATTGAAAGGGGGCAAGACTGGAGAGCAGTGGCGAGTTCAGAAAGGACGTCATTGGATCAGATGAGGACATACGATGGATAACTCACAGGTTTCTGCTTGGGCCTGCCTGCTGGCAGAGTGAGTCACAGTGATTCTGAATTCAGGAAAAAGCACGAATAGATTGTTGTGTTGGGCTGTGGGAGGGAGACGGATATGAGCTCCAGCCTGGAAATCAGGGTCTCCAGACTCAGCTGTCCAGTACAAAGCAGCGCACAGGACTCCGGAGTGCAGGAGGCAAGTCTGCGCTAGAGGAGATAGGATGCGGGAGCCGAAGTCATAGGATGCCTGTGACAACAGGCATCGTAGGAGCCTGGCTGCACCCAAAGAATTGGAGCAAAACCACCAAACCTGTCTAATAGTCAAAGACAACTGAAATAAAACAAAATGTGTTTTTCCACTTTAAAAAATAGCTACATGGGCCAGGTGCAGTGGCTCACGCCTATAAGCGATCCTAGTACTCTGGGAGGCCGAGGCTGGAGAATGGCTTAAGCTCAGGGGTTCGAGAGCAGCCTGAGCAAGAGCGAGACCCATCTCTACAAAAAATAGAATAATTAGCTGAGCATGGTGGCGCATGCCTGTAGTTCCAGCTACCCGGAGGCTGGGGCAGGAGGATCGCTTGAGCCCAGGAGTTTGAGGTTGCTGTGAGCTATGATGACACCACTGTACTTTAGCTGGGAAGACAGAGCAAGACTCTGTCTCCAAAAAAAGCTACAAATTTTTTTAAGGTAGCTGAGCCTATGGTAAAATTGTCATATAAACTGATACCATTTTTAAGAGGAAGTAGTACTATATAAAGCCATATTAACATTAATAGTCTTTGTTCCAATTAGTACACTTCCAGGAATATATGCTTAGCAAATAATCAGAGATGGAGATAAAATATATGAACTGGACTATTTATTGTGTCAATATTTGTAACATAAACAACAAAGGAAACAACTTAAATGTCCAGCAAAACAATAGTAATTAAATAAGTATGGCATATTCGTGTGGTAGAATAGCACGCAGCCATTAGATAGTCACATGGAATAGAAATACTTTAGGATACAGGAAATGCTGACAACATGCTATTAAGTGACAAACCCAGCTTCCTAGTTAAGAGTCTGGTCTTTGGAGCCAGACTGCAAAATCTCCAGGTTAAAACTCTTTTCCACCACTCACGCACTGTGTGACCTTAGCCAAGACACTTTGCCTCTAAGCCGCAGTTTCTCTGTAAACCTAGGATAATAATACTAATTCTCAGGATTGTTGTAAACATAAAAGAAGATTATGACTGTAAAGCACGTAACATAGTGTTCAACACGTAAAAAGCACTTAAATTGTACCTAGTATTATTTTTAAAGTGGCTTATTTTGTTTACTTCTTTACACTTGATACTTTCAAGTATTCCCAAATTTTTTTTATATAAGAGCATGTATTACTGTTATGTAAGAGAAAATATTATTTCAAAAGTCAATACATACATTTGGGTACAGTTTAAGTGCACAGTTCTGCAGTGTTAGCTGTATTCGCGTTGTGTACAGCAGGGCTCTAGAACTTTTCATCGTGCAAAACTGAAACTCTGCCTCCCTTGACCAACATCTCCCCATTTCCCTCTCCCCTCAGTCCCTGGCAGCCACCATTCTGCGTTCTGTTTCTGTGAGTTCGAGTACGTTAGATACTTCACCTAAGTGGGATTGTACGGTATTTGTCTTTTTGTGATCGGCTCATTTCACTTAGAGTAAGGTCCTCCGGTTTATCTCCCTTGTCACAAATGACAGGATTTCCTTCTTCTGTAAGCCTGAGAAAGATTCCATTTATTTATGTATCTAGACACACACACCTATATACATACACACACATGTATGTACACACGCATATATATGCACACCACATTTTCATCCGTTGATGGACACTTGGTGATGACTAAGTGACCCTGGCCAGCATGAATAACTGAGTTATACTCGACCTGCAGTAAATACAAAACTGTTTACAAGGTGCAATTTCATGTGTGCACCCATAAACCAATGACCACCACAAAGGAAATGAGTGTACCTGGCACACAAAGTCTTCCTGAGCGCCTGCCCGCGACCCCAGCCCCAGCTCCTACCACTGTGGATTACTGTGCATTTCCTGGAATGCTCTGTAAGCTGAACCACACAGTAGGAACACTTTTTGTGTGACTTCTTTCAGCGAGCAGAATTCTTCTGAGATTCATCCACATGGTGGATCGTATCAGCAGTTCATCCCTTCCCCGCTGTGTCGCAGTTTGCGTACCCATTCTGAAAAATGCACGTACTACAATTTACTTTCCATTCACTGGGAAAGAAAAACAGAGGAATTAGACCCAACTCTCCCAAGAAAGCCAAGAAAGTCTCTGGGATAGTCATCCCCAAATTCCTGGCCCCCACTCCTGGAGATTCTGGTCCATGTTACTTTACCAGGTTCCGCCAGTCATGCTGATGCAGAGGCGGCTCTGGGAACCACTCATCTAGGGTCTAGCTAGGGCAGTTGTCACAGCAGACAGCGTCACAGCCCCAGCAGGCACAGGTCAGGTGAGGCTCAGGGGTTAGGGAAGGCCAGACCAGGCCGAGCAGGACAGAATGTGGTTCAGCAGGAGGGGCTGCCTCCTCTCCGACAAAACGGCAAGTGTCAGGGCAGGCAGAGTAGCGAGACGACCAGAAGGTCCGCGCAACACGGTCCACAAGTGCAGATGGAAGAGGCCAGTACCCTGGATAGCTCCCTGCCGGCAAAACTGATCCAGGCAAGCCCGAGGTCTGTCAGAAACCAGGGTTTATGTGATAAACTCTACCCCCAGGAGATCTTGTTTGGCTGGTGTAAGAGCTTCGGGCATATGCTGGACACACTGATGGCTGTAGCATGAGAGAATTATGCTTATTCCCCTACCACGACCACTACCCGAGCTTTCACTCTCTCTGTCAAACGGGAAGGACTCACAGGATGCCAGCGGGGCAGCCATGCCCCTGAGGATTAAACAGGCAAGTTTGTTGGCAGAGTACACAAATTCATCCTCCCTGAATGCGTGTCCTTCCTAGTTGAATGTCATGCCCACCAGATTGTCCCTCCAGTGGTTTTTAGCATTATCTGAAATATCGAAAACAGCTGCTAAGTGAAGGATCAATACGGACAAATGGATACCTGGGCACTTTTAACTGAGGATAAGCATTGATCATGACAAATGACACCTTCGTGTCAATGGCGGGCCTCCGACTAAGTGAAAGGGATCATGGGATTGGAAAGACTCATGACGAAGTACAAAGACCATTTTCACCGTCCTCTCAAAAGGAAAAGGCACCGTCTTACGAGGGCACTGGTGTGGAAGTCCAGGAAGAGGCAAAGGTTTCGTAAACAGAAAGTGTTTTCTAAGCATCTGAAGCCTCAAACACAAATGTATTATAGAGCAAAGATGCTCATAATGACAATTCAAACATGATCTCTTATGTCATTTTTGTCCTTCTAACAGGTTTTAACTGAACCTGCAACCAGCAGGCTACACAAGATGAATTGGATGCCACATCCCAGAATAGGATTATTAGTGCTGAGGGATGACAGACCTGGTCGTTTTCATGAAATCGCTGAAGCAATAATTGCTACGTGGAATTCAGCTGGGAGACAGTCAATTGATCTCTTTAAGGATGCTTAACTTAAATAGGGTGGCAATTTGCCCAGGTAGTTATAATGTAAAAAGTTCTCAAAAAGACATGAGAGCCAAGAAAATGCATTTATACACTTTTTTAAAAAAAGTAATTAAAAAAACAGACTGATCAGAATCAGCCTCAGTTTTTGGCACAAGTAGAACAAACTTAAATAGAAGTGAAAACCATAATCTTCTGCCTCTGGCTTTTTCCCTTTTACAGTGATTCCGAATTCCCTCACCTAGTGTGAAACTAGGTGATCGCACTGAAAGATGTGTACAACCGCCCTCGCCCCGCCTGAAACACACGCTGACATGTGTCAGAAACGACAGCAGAGACACTGAGCTGATGGTTGCCAAGGAGAACTACGTACATCTCTGCTGCCAGTGCTGTTGGGGGCCGGGGAGCTTCTGTAAAGGATTAACTCGGGGAAATTAGTGTTTTGTCATCATAACTGATTTATATATTCTTACCAACATTCATTGGCTTGCTAGTTTGAACAACATTGTAGGTTTATTTACTGTTTAAATACAGCATTTTAAAACAATTTTATAATGAATAACTTTTTCAAATATATTCATATCTTAATTACTACTCAGTTATAAGAGGTCTAGTTTTAAATTTTCTTCAAGGTTATAAACTTGTTTCCAAGGTGACTGTATCGAATGCGATGGATATGTCCAGTTTCCATGAATGCAGTTGTGAACGTAACCTTGGGCTAGTTTTATGTGAATAGTCGTCATTTCCCAGCAGTGTTTCTCAAAGAGTGTTCCTTGAGCACCCGCATCAAAATCACCCAAGATGCTCATGACACATGCGATTCCTGGCCACTGCTCCAAACATGAAATCAGTGCTTCTGAGAACAGAGCCTTTAGAAAGCTCCCCAGGTAATACATGTGCACAGTGATGTCTGAGACCCGCTGATTTACTGATGATGGAATCACCTTGTCACACTTCTTATTTTATCACTTTGCCAATCCAATAGCATCAGCTAAAAACATTTTTTTAAAACTATACTTAAAGTTATGGTTGCCTGCATATTTATTTATTTATTCAGTGAATATTCATCGCACTAACACTATGCATGAGGCACTTGGGTAAGCTCTTAAAAAACAGCAGAGAATAAGACAGAAATGTTCCCTAGAAGCATGGGGCTGATGCTATCAGGGCAGACAACCAATAAATAATTTCATAACTAATTGCTCCATTGCAATTTGACAGGTGCTGCTAAGGATAAATAAGAAGTATTAATACCATGGGCGCTGGCTCAGACTTGGGACTCTGGAATGTGACCTCTGCCTAGGGATGCTCAAACAGGGGTCTGATAATGGGGACAGAACAGTCTAGAAAGAAGAGCGTTCCAGGTGGAGAGAACATGTATCAAGGCTCTCAGGAAGGAGGAACTAAGGCCGAGAACGAAGGCAGTGAGAAATGCAGCTGCTAGAGTGGCCAAGGGCCAGATCATTCCAGACTTTGAGTCCTGTTGAGAGTTTTGGATTTTATCCCGAGAACAATAAGAATCCATTAGAGAGTTTTAAACACATCTGCTCTGGCAGTGAGTTCTGCAGCTGTGCAACTGAAGGATCGAGAACAGGAGCAGCTGGAAAACAGGGAAGGCTCAGGCAGGGTTTGCCTCATGGCCATGGGACAGACATACGGAACCATGCAATAGGATACAGCCTACAAGGGGAGATGCTCAAATTACGTCTGATAGGCTGGGCACGGTGGCTCACGCCTGTAATCACAACACTTGGGGAGGCTGAGCCAGGAGGATTGCTTGAGCCCAGGAGTTCAAGACCAGCCTGAGCAACACGGCACAACCCCATCTCTACAAAAACTAGAAAAATCAGCTGGGTGTGGTGGTGCGCACCTGTAGTTCCAGCTACTCGGGAGGCTGAGGCAGGAGGATCGCTTGAGCCCAGGAATTGGAGGTTGCAGTGAGCTATGATCGTGCCGCAGCACTCTACCCAGATGACAAACTGAGACCCTGTTTCAAAAAACAAACAAACAAACAAAACCAAATTAAGCCTGATGAGGGTAGTGCCTGGAACATTTTAAGGGCCTTGTAATCTCGACAACCTAATTTTACTAATTTAAAAATAAATCCAACAACACATACTCTATTTATATTCAGCGACAGGCATTCATGAGAATGAAGCTGGAAACACCAACGCACGTTTGATTTGTTCACTCCACCCCGGGCCACAGAAGAACTTGGCGGTTTGTGGCTGCAGCCCTTGCCTCTCACAGAGAAGTCAGGTTTGGCTGGGAGCACCACCCCTACTAACGTGCAGACTGCGGTCACAGTGGACCTGAGCACCACACAGATCTGGGAACCTATTATTCCACGGAGTTAAGCACAGGTTTAAGTCCAAAGGCAATGTGTTATTTTAAAAGAGCCATCAATCACTATTTTAGTCAAAAACACATAGTGAGTTAGAGTAACTAGAAAGACACTTCAAACGAAACATGGAATGAAATCATTCTGGAACTTGTAATCTGTAACAGGTCAGTGCCTCTTTTTATCCTGGGCTGTAATAAACCACAAAGCCCTTCACTTTCCCTCCTCAGCACATCAGTGATGCGGTTTGAAACTTCGATTTGGATTATATGCTGTAATTGTTACACTTGGAAAACACGGTCAGCTGTCACTGAGATTCTGTACTGATAGAAGAGTGTTTACAACAACGAGACTCCAAAAACTTCCTTCGTTTATTTGAATATCACAAAATCAAAGTCTGTGAGATCCAGTCTGATTTGAGGTTTACATTTACTAAGACTATAGTCAAAATTTTATTAAGCCAATTTCTAACTTAAACAAGATTGGAAGAAGAATATGTAAAAAAAAACTTAGAATGTGAAATAGTTTAAGAGTAGTAGTCACTGTCAAAAATAATTAATATTCTATTCACAAGTGTCTTGTCTATTTAATACAACAGGGCTAGCAGTGGGATCTCCAATAAAGTCCCTGAATATGTGAGAAAATATAGCAGGCTTTCTCTTGTAGCCATACTGAGACAATTTATTACTCTAGTTAATTTTGTGTGTGTGTGTATATATATATATATATATACACACACACACATACTTGCTATACATACTACAAAGAAATTACCAATTTTGAAGAATTGGACAACAAAAAAATAGTATTTCCAGAAAATTATCCGAACATAATCAAACCTTCTTTTTCTTGTTTCCGTTTTAAATCTACATATAGTAAAATTTTTTACGTTCAGTTCTATGAACTGTAATGCATGCATAGGTTCTTGTCACCACCACCGTACGGGGGTACGGAATCCCCCCAACCGCAAAGAATTCCTTCGTGTCGCCCCTTCTGCAGTCGCGCTTCTCCCCGCCCCAACCCCTGGCAGCTGCCCATCTGTCGTAGCCCTGTGCGGTCCTGCCTTTTCCAGCACGTCACGTGAATGGCTGCACGCAGACGGACATTTCTGAATCCGGCTCCTCTCACTTGGCTCGATCCAGCCGTCGCTGCATAGACCTGAAGATCCCCCAGGCGGGGCGTGCAGCCCTCAGCCCACGGACAGGAGCACCGTATGCAGAGCGACAATGCAGAAAGCGCAGGAGGTAGGGTGTCCTCAGCTCCGTGGCCCGACGCAGTTGTTCTTTAGGCAAGCGAGATTCCCGCGTCAGCTAGCTGGCGCGCCCTTTGTTTCTTTCCGAGGAGCGTGTCCCGCAGAAAGGCGACGGCAGCCGCTGGACTGCGCAGCGACACTCAAGGCCTCCCCGCTGCCCACCCACGTGAGAGCAGACTCCTCAACCGGAGCTCGCTGAGAGCGTTTCTCAATCTTATCGCTGCCGACTCCCTGCGGTACCCTGCTTCCCGGCCGCGCTGGGCTGCGCATTCGGCCAGATACTGTCCTCAGCTTTGCGACACTGTCTGCTCCGTCCTCGAGGCCCAGTTCAGCTGCGACCTTCTGCCCGCGGCCTTTGCTCACGCCTCCCTGCCTCCCCTGAGTGCCGCCCCCAGGGGCGGGGTCAATGTCGGTTCCCGCACGCGGCATGTTGGGGGCCCCCGCCTTGCGGGGAAGGGTCTGCCCCGTCCCATCCCTTCCTTCTCTCACTCCCCAGCGGTCCCCCCCAGTGTGCGCTGCTCCGGGGACAGGCCTGCCCTTCCCGCCGCTGTGCAGCACAGAGCACGCGGCCCCCCGAATATTATGAAAGTGACACGAAGGGGTCCCGTTACGAATGAATGTCTAGCGCTGGGAGACGTGAGAGAGAAAAGAACAGACATCTGAAAATTGACCGAAAAAGCAAAAAATGTCAGTGGGGACTGCCATGCCACTAGGAAAACATTGTGCAGCGTATTCCTGATACGACGACCATAGGACAGTAATTTCTGGACAAAAATTTTAAAGTTGTGAAAAGCTGTCTGTGGACGACTGGTGTTTTCTCTTCTGTAAGTAGGAAACCTATGACACGTTTCAGACTCGGGGTCTCCTTGCAACCCGCGTGTCCTCTTGGACAGGCAAAGCGGCTTTCCTCGCCGGGGCGACTCACGCGGCTGCTGGCCCCGAGGGTAGGAGGACACGGGTCACGCTCTCAGCGACCGGTGGCCTGTGGCGTGGTGAGCACCGCCCGCCGGGGTCCGCGGGGACTGCGCCGCCCCAGCCCTCTGCGAACACGGGCCAGGCGGGAGTCACGCCCTGCTCTTC
Source organism: Indri indri (assembly GCA_004363605.1). Classification (NCBI taxonomy): domain Eukaryota; kingdom Metazoa; phylum Chordata; class Mammalia; order Primates; family Indriidae; genus Indri; species Indri indri. Next base: position 37,745 of record RJWJ010012109.1, read on the forward strand.
TTTCGTCCATTGTCCAACCCGGCGCTCTGACAACCCAGGGCAGATGGAAGAGCAAGTCTGGCCTGGCCCTTCACCCCTCGGGTTTCCCCTCCAGACACAGCTGAGCCCGGAGAGTAGGTTCTGGGCTTTTTCTCTCTCCTCCGGCCTGCGCTCCAATCCGATGGCCCCACAGAGCAGTCTTTAGAGTAAGTAATAGGCTGGAAAGAAAAATGCTATTTCTTTTTGTCCTGTTTCTAACGATTTCCAAGTTAGAAAATTGACGGGATGAAAGTCTCATCAATATTGCAGACACACAGCTCTCGGGAGCTGCATATTTCAGTGTCCACAGACCTTCAACATCTCGGCTGTTAATAGATAATAAAAATTACTAAACCTTGAATTTATATTCAGCTGTCCTCTGACATATCTGGGGCTCTACGTGAATAACCATTCTCCCTAGTACTCCAGTCCTTCCCTGGGCGGATGGGCCTCTTGGGAAGATTCATTAACTCCCCAAAGCCGTCTGGGGAGCTGTCGAGCCGGCTGCCACACTCCCGCCCGGTGAGGAGGCTTTTCCCACCATCGTCTATGAGGAAAGGAGAGCTCTCGGCATTCCAGGCAGCTGGCGGGCACGGGCACATAACCCAGTCCAATGGCCGGAGACGACAAGAGGCTCTTCCCCTCCATACCTCGCGCCCTCACACCTCACCATGCAAAGAATAGGTTCTCCTTTTTAGTACATACAACCGAGTGGCTTGACCGTGGCCAAATCACTTACTCTTCCTGGGCTCAAAATCTTTGAATAAATTTATAAGCTCAACCACAGGTGTACAAAATCCGGACGTTGAGAAGAAAGCTTTATGCTACACCCTCTGATTCTCTCTCTTTCTGGGACCTTTCAGAAACCTATCACTGGTGTCATAGGACAAGGTGCTGTATCTTCAGACCTCTATAGTCCTTTAAAACAGATGAAAGCAGGTCCACCACAATATTGTGGGGATAATGGCTAGGATCGTCCCCAATTGTAGATACAAAGAACATCTCTAAAAGTAATAACGAAAATTGCTAACCGTTGTCAAGTTCCTCTATTACTGCCATGATCTGGATGTATGTGTCCCTCCAAAATTCATTTAGAACCTAATACCCAATGTGAAAGCATTCATCACTTTTGGGAAGGGGTGAAGTCGTGAGCACTCCACTTTCATGACTGGATCAGTGCTCTTACGAAGGAGGTTGAAGGGAGCGTCCTAGTCCCTTTTGTCTTTCTGCCTTTTCCACCATGCGAGGACACCTCGAGTAGACACCACGGAGGGGCCAGGTCCTCACCAAACACAGAATCCGCTGTTGCCATGATCTTCGACTTCTGGCCTCCAGAGCTATGAGAAGTAACTTCCTACTATTTGTGAATTACCCAGTCTGTGTTGTTTCGTTACAGTATCCCGAAAGGTCTGAGACAATTACTAAGTGCTTTAATGCATTAATTCGTTTCGTCCTGACAATGGACCTATGAGGTGCATAGATTCTATTATTATCCCCACATTGCGGAGGAGAAAACTAAGTACAGAGAAGCCAGGTAATTTGCTGAAATTCACACAGCTACAAGTCTTCCCAGTGGTCTGATCCAGGGCGTATCCTCCTAACCAGTAAGCTCCAGCTGGTCAGCGAGGGAGAGGAGAAATAGGGCTGGCGGATTCGGCAAATACAAATACAAGACACCAAGTTAGATTTGAATTTCAGATAAACAACGGATAATTTTTACTACAAGTAGCTCCCACATAGTATGTGAAGCATACTTATGTGAAAAAATTATCCGTTGTTTATCCAACATTGAACTTTCATGAGCGGCCTGTGTTTAAACTGGCAACCCCGTGTGGAAGGGTTGCCTGAGATTCACACATAAGCCTGTTTCCACAGAACTTTCCGGCTGCTGTAGTTGAACATGTCGTTTCTAAGGTCAAAATCACGTCACAGTCTTGGCCCTGGTGCTGGACTTGGTCAACCGCCGAGATGAACAGGGCAAGCAACAGAAAATGCAGGACTCCTACGGCACGACGATTTCCAGTTCTTGTGGAAAACGCTTTCAAATTCTGTGCCTGATTTATCAGAAAAACTTGAGTGGAGGCCTGAGGAGACATTACAGAAGATTAAAGGATCAGAATTGGGTCGTTTATTTTTGTATTCAGGATTGCCCTTTTTTTCATAAATACTATAATAAGAAAATACTATAATAAGAAAAATCAGCTATGTTTTCTAAGTATTTAAAGACCCCAGTTAGGATTGGGGGTGGGGATAAGTGGAAAAGGCAGGAAGACAACAGACACTCACTAGGCTTCCGAACCCCGCTATTCCCCTGTAATGCTTGGCTCAGCCCCGCCCTGGGCCGGGAAGATGATGTTTAGGTCTCTGCTCATAGGACATGCTCGAAGATTTACTCAAAACACACTCAGCCTCCAGGACCACTATAGTAAAATGTAGGAATTTTAAGAAGTCATCTATCTTAGAACATTTTGGTGGTTGTCTTTTAACATTAAATGACGTCTGCTCATGATTCAGATAAGTTCGTCTGCGTTCCCATGAGGGCTGCCGGCACCCAGTGAGTCAGCAGAAACCGCCGTCTTCAGCACAGTCCCTGTGCACTGACTGGCATTCTCCACACAGCCGCCCTCCAGACAACTGCAAAGCTTCCTCTCCCTTCCTAGGACAAAACATTTTATGAGAAGAAGAGAATCTTGGCAGGACCCTGATGTTCAAAGCAAGGATAACGACGCACAGATTTGGCCCATTTCAGGGAGAGAAGCATTTTACCCAGAGGTTTGATGATTTGACCTGCAGGCAGATTTGCCAGTTGAGAAGAATTATGTTCATATTTAGGGAGACGTACCCAAGGTGGGGGTTCAAATCCTGGCCACCCCTCTTGATAGCTTTGTGAATCTGTGTAAGTCGCTCAAACATTTCTGTTTTCTCATCTCTAAAATGAAAACAGTACGAGCAGCTACCTTGAAAGGTTGCAAGGAATTAATGGGCTAGTCCTTGTAAAGTGCTTTAAGCACGGTGCCCGGCCTGTATAAAGACTCTGTGACGGTCACTACTGTTATCAGTGTTGGTCATTTGACTCCCAACACTGTGCCTCTCACTGGCTCCTCTACAGAGAAACATGTTTCTGCCCTTGGGTCGGGTTCCTTCAGACAATTTAACTGCATTCTCAGGGTGACGAGAAGGGATGGCCAGTGTAGTTACCGTATAACTGAATTCGTGGTGTAAAAATATGTCTATAATTTTTTTTTTTTTTTGAGACAGAGTCTCGCTCTGTTGCCCGGGCTAGAGTGCCGTGGCATCAGCCTAGCTCACAGCAACCTCAAACTCCTGGGCTGAAGTGATCCTTCTGCCTCAGCCTCCCAGGTAGCTGGGACTACAGGCATGTGCCACCATGCCCGGCTAATTTTTTCTGTATATATTTTTTTAGCTGTCCAATTAATTTCTTTCTATTTTTAGTAGAGACAGGGCCTTGCTCTTGCTCAGGCTGGTCTCGAACTCCTGAGCTCAAACAATCCACCTGCCTCGGCCTCCCAGAGTGCTAGGATTACTGGCGTGAGCCACCGTGCCTGGCCTAATATGTCTACAATTAGACTTCAAAGTTCTTAAGAAGTGATTTCTCAAGTCATAATTTGTGCACTTCTTTTTACACACAAATTTAAATAGTTTAAATCTTATAGACTATTGAACGAAACAGTAATTTTTAAAGAAAAGCTTATTTCTTTGTGAAGCTGTTTATTAATAAGTATTTACAAAATAGATTTAGTTTGAAGGAGTTTTCATCTCTTTGTCACTTAATTGGATATTTACACATTTCCGAACTAGTTACATGAGACTTAAAATTAGATTTCAAGGAAAAAACAATTCTCTGACTTTAATAACACTATTTAAAATGCAAATTACGTTGCTGATAAAAAAATTAAAATTTTCGTAGCTTAAAAATAAATGGAATTCCGGAGTCAATATCATATAAATAGGTGTCCATCTGGCCAAGATGTTGATTGCCAAATTTCTTCTTTTTCAATTGTCTCCTTACTGTTAACAAGAGTTTAAACAGCTCCCTCTTGTGGCTTAAAAAGCCACTGTCAATCCATGGTTTGGTTTTATTCACTGCACATTTATTTAATGCATTGTGTATTGCGTGTTTGCTACTGCAGTGGAGAAAAACAGTGTGAACATTGTTGCCTGTGGGTTTAGTATAGACATAGCCAGCTCTAAAGTTTCAAAGCGTAATTCTGGCTGCTTGTGCCGCTTCTGCTTCAGGGACAGTATCTCTCTAAAATGAAAAAATGAGCTTTGGCCAATTGGTAGAACTGCAAGGTGCCCAGAAATCCTGCCCAATCTACCTATTTTCAGCTGAAAAGTTTCAGATTCAAAAGGTGTAAATGAAAACTCCCCTTTCATTTACATTTCATTTACATTTTCAGTAGAATTTGTCATAGTCCCTGAAACTGTCCTGTCCCTTGATCTTAGCCAAAAGGCCAAGAATCAATGAAATTCTACTTTCATTTGTTCATTCCAGAAATATTTTTTTTTGAGTAGCCGCTATGTACCAGGCACTGTGCTAGATGCTGCAGGTACACAGTGAACGGGACAGGGTGGCCCCGCGAGTCCACAGTCTGGCGGGAAGCCACGCATTAAACTGTTAGGGTGGTCAACAGAGTCACTGTTGGTGTTGGGCATGGCAATCGCTGCAAATAAAAGTGACAGGAGGATTTAATGTAAACGAGTACATCGGGAGGTGGCTCTCTAACCAAAGACCGAGTAGGAATTTGCCGCATCAAGGGAGGGCGAGAAACTCTTTGAAGCAGGAAAAATAACGTATGCCGAAGTTGAGACGGGGAAGAGGAACTGGAGGAACACAGTGGGGCTCGAGACGGTGGCGGGAGAGGGGTGTCAGGCACAAGCCGGGTCAGGCAGGGCCTTGGAGACCGTGTGTGGGCTGCAGGCATTATCCCACATGCACTG